>MU188814.1:36935-58346 GCA_016904865.1 Pissodes strobi
CAGGGCATATTTTGCTACATGTCTAGATACTCTTCAGAGAGTTTTTGTAATTTTTACTACAAAATTGTAGCAATGATTAACAGACGCCAGGGCATATTTTGCTATATGTTTAGTTACCCTTCATAGCGTGTTTGTGATTTTCACTGCAAAATTGTAGCAATGATTAGCAGAAGGCATAGCACATTTTGACACATTTGGAAAGTATTACGTCTTACAATTATGGTTTCTATCACTCTGTACCGTAACATGAAGTTTTGCTACAAAAGTATTAAATATTACTGCACATTATTTGCTACAAAAACGGAGCGAGTTTTACTACAACGTGTACCTGGGGCCTATAGTGCTACACATGGTAACTGTGTAGGTTACAATTGCATGAATATTTACCAGATTTTTTTTCCGTGTGCAAATGCGAATTTGTAAATAGGTATTATTATTATTTATTAACATCTCCTGCAAGCAATGTTTACTCCAATTTTTTCCCTCACCGGACGGCTCATATCAACACGAATTGTTTAAAAATAATGCGTTCCGGTTTTACATTGCTTCGACAAAGCCGAACGATAACATTCCGCCTTTTTCCCTTAATTTTGGGTTAGCCTTGGGTTAGTTTTGGTTAGCACTTTTAGTTCTTATTGATTGAGCCTCCGTTGCAAGCAAAGCCAACGGAGGGCCATGCAAAGCTATAATAATACCCAACTTGGGATTTAGTCGCTCGTAAATTATGCGTCAGCTTGCCTTTGTGGCTAGTTTTTAGAGGCTAATTTCGTGAGAAAAGGGCACTCTTCGACTTACTCAAAATTTTTATTTTTTTTTTTTGAAAAGTATTTATTAATACAGTAATAACAATAATTACAATATACATAGTCCTTATTCCTCTAGACAGTGTTTTTGAACACTGGTATTGAGGATAATTGCATTTTAGTAATAATAACAGTATGATTTCCTATAAACTCTCTAGTATTGTGGCTATGAATATCCTTTGAAAATATTATGATAATATTTTATTTTTGAGTTTTATTTATTATCCTGTAGATAAGTTTATTCTGTTCAAATTTTAATACCTTATGTAATTGTCATACTCTTAAATTTTCATATAGATCTGCAGTATGAGTCAGTGGATCATAATTAAATATAACTTTGTTTTTTGTTTTGCAATATTTGCATCGAATCGAATTGTAGTTTATAGTCCCACATGTGCCCCATTCGGGGATCAAATATCGAAAACGTGATAATAAGAAGGCATTATAACCATTTGTTTCTATTTTTTATATTCCTTTATATGGTATAAACGTTTTATTCTATGTAAAACATTAATAAATGTGCAGGCCGACCGGTATATATTTCCTTTGTCAGCCTTTTGATTGTGTTATGTAAACACTTTTTGTGATTGAATAGTATTTCTTTGGTAGGATGTTCGATTAGACCAGATTACTAGAGAACGCTTCGAATAGCTCGTATCATTAACTGTTGCTTATTACTTATATTCATTTCGATATAATATATAACATATAATATATATAACAATGTTTTGTCATGCCCTCGTATATAAATAACAGTTTGTTAGTATAATTCAAATCGCAGTGAACACATTTAATTTTTTGTACTGATTCATTCGCATTTTTGGCTGTAACCCGTTCGCACTCTATTTTATTCTAATAAGTATAGTTAGTGTTAGAAGTTTGAGAGTATTTTCCATTTTAATTTTATTAAGTAAAAAATTAAGGGTTACAAGTGTCATATTTATTCATAATACTACAGTTTAGTATTATACACATTTAGTTTGCTTTTATACGAGAGATTCTGGTTTTATATATTTAAGATAACCAGGTATTTATGTATATTTGAAATTTTGGCATATAATCTTATATTATTATTATTATCAGGAGGTGAGCCTGATTCGCTTCTTCCGATGAATATTGCCCCCTTTTTTCGCCCCCTTTGCGAGCAAGACGTATCACTAACACTTCACTATACTAGAAATACGATTTCTAGGCCATTTTTCTTCTTAAAACCAAAAGAAAGAACCGATTTAAGGATTCTTGCTTGTCACCGACCGGTACAAAATTGTAATGACGCATCAAGGCGATGAGCTCGGGCGTCTAGCCAGGGTCGGCTGAATCACCATGTTTTAGATAACTTCTTTAAAAATTGTACCGATTGGGAAAAAGTTGTATACTACAAAGTGTAATGAGGGACGGCGGAGATGCGAAGGATAATGATAAATCTGAATTAGTTAATGAGTTCCTTAATATTTTTAATCTAAGGCAATTTAATGATGTTAGGAATTTTAGGGATAGATGTCTGGGCCTGTTGATTTCTAATGTTGACATTTTCATTCTTTGTAGAAGTGACTCTCCATTAGTAGCAGAGGATTTGTACCATCCAGCTCTGCATTTTCAAGTAGGCTTAAAAGATAATAATGAAACCACAACAGTAAGTAAACAGTATGCATATAATTTTTCTAAGGGGAATTTTGTACATTTGTATCATTTGGTAAACGACTGTGACTGGTCTAGTTTGCTATCGTGTGAGGTGTGAGAATGCGAGTGATAGTCTTAATGAACTTTATGCTAGTATGCATGGATGCCTAGATGAAAGTATTCCTAAGTATCAGATACGCAAGGATGTTTGTAGGCCTGCTTTTCCCTCATGGTATTCGCTAGACTTGGTGCGCAAAATAAAAGAAAAAAATAAATTACATAGGTTGATATTAAGAAGTAAGGCTAGTGTCTCGCAGCATAGCAAGTATCTAAATCTTAGAAGAGCAATAAAATCACAAATTAATCTAGAACACAGAGTGTACAAACGTAAAATTGAGTTAGATATTAATTCTGATCCAACTACATTTTGGCAGTTTCTGCGCTCCAGGTCTGGACGAACTGGGGTGCCGGGAGAAGTGAGGTATCAGAATGCTACTTTTTCGGGACCAGATGGTATTGCAAATGGTTTTTCGCGGTATTTTGAATCTGTGTTTCAAGCAAGGGATGATTGTGAGCTGGACCAAGCATCTCTTAGCTATGGATCTTTTGAATTTTCAACTATTACTGACCTTGATGTCATAAACAATATTAAAAAACCGAAGCCAAAAAAATCAAAGGGTAGTGACAACATACCTCCTTACATTTATAAAGGATTATCTGAGTTTCTGCCTAAGCCCCTGGCTCACATCTTTAATCTGGCCGTACAGGAAACTCATTTCCCAGAGGCATTAAAACTTGCTGTTATAACTCCTATACATAAAAATGGAGATATAACATGTATGTAATTATAGACCCATCATTAGTTTAATCACTTTGGCCAAAATATTTGAAATGATTTTGTTTGCGGAGCTGTATAATGCTACCCAACCTTCAGGAGAACTTATTAAATCTTATCTTTCTAATAGGCCTCAATATGTAAAAATTGGAAAAGTTACATCAAATAAATACATTGCATCCTCCGGAGTTCCACAGGGTAGTAATTTGGGCCCTCTATTGTTCACTCTTTTCATACAGAATATGCCGGAATGTGTGTGTGGTGCCGGAGAGTGTGTGTTTGATCGTCGTGCGGTTCAGCCGGGTTTGTTGTGCTCCGCACCGTCGGTTTTTTTGTTTTGTTTTGTTTGAATTTTCGTGACCAGTCACCCAATACGCGTCAATTCTTGTGTTTGCTTTCGTTCATATTTTTATTTATTTATTTCTTTTTTTTTCTTTCTTTTCTACTTACGATTCAAGAAAATGTCTATGTACAAGTGCGACAATTGCCTTAAATAATTTCCCGATAAGGACAAATATAACAAAGTGCGCTGCAGTGGTGAATGTCGCAGATATTTCTGTATGCAGTGTACGGGCCTTGACAAAGTCACTACCAAGACCTTGCTGCTGGAGAAATTTAACCACCTACGTTTCTTTTGTGCCCTGTGTGACTCTCCAAATTTGAGATATCTCAACGACAAAATTTCCAACTTATCAAAAAATCAGGTTCCTCAGGAGATATTTGACTCGCTGGCTGACCGTGTGAGTAAATTATCAAACAGTGTACCGATTATTTCTGAGATGTATGATATTTTATTGAATAACGAATCTAAATGGAACCTTTTGGAGAAGAAAATAGACGATATTCACAAAATGTCGGAGGTGTTCTCCATTTGTAACCCTCATTCTCTGTTGAAATCGGTAAAGGAAGTGGAACAGAATGTCTTTACTATTTCCCAAATTCTACTCAACAATACAGAGGAAACCATCAAGATCCAGGTGCAAGATTCCTCGTCCGCTGATATTAAGAAGGGCATTAACAACTTAAAAAGTAGCCTTGCAAATGTTACCACCTTGGTTAGGGACTTAAATTCTAAAATTGCTAACCCAAAACAACATAGTGCTCTCCCTACGATGACACGCTTTACTTCTACGTCGTGCTCCACCCAAACTACGTCAAAGGCATTTGTTTCATCTTCCACTCAAACGGAACTGCCTACTGAAGTTTCCTCAATCCCAGACGATTCCAACTCCGCAATTTATAGAAGTGCCCTATGTGATCGTAGAACACCTCCCGGCAGGATTTACTTCAAAAATAATATCGTGCACTATGTGAAGCAAAAGTTGAAAACATCGGAATTTATTCGATGCTATAACCTGGTCAGTCAGTGCAATGACTCCATAGGAACTACATTTAAAATAGGGACCCTATCAAGAAAGTCCGCTGAGAATTTGTTCGGCATCAATATCTGGCCACCCGGGGCTCAAGTTAGATGGTCATCGGAATCTGAAATCCTTCAGAAAACTACAAAACCAAAAAAAACTACAGAGCTCTATCTAACTCCCTCCACCAAGGCGAAAGTGACTAGCAGTCCGACCTCTGGCACTCTGCGGGACTTCCCTCTCCAGTCAGTGAAGCTAACGCGCACAAGGTAACTATAGTAACTTGTGACGAACAAGCTATCGCTGCTTGCAAAACTAATGCCCTTGTGAGCGATGTCAAAATTAAACTGTCTAAGGAATCATCCCATAAACCATCCTTCTCTCTGGACCTGCTGACTCCCCCAACAGTTAAATTAACACAGGCCGCCAGTAAGTCTAACGACTCTAGTAATCATTTCCTTATGGCAAGGCTAAGGGAACCTGCCATCTTCAGAGCCATTAGGTTGTACCTTGTTGTATGACCAAGCTGCCTCGGTATGCTATGAGGGATTTACCAACATAAGCATCAGATTATTCCTAGCATCTGAAGGACTGCAAATCCAGGATGACATTTTACGTAAGGTCTACCACGACTTTCATGCCGCATATGGGTTTAAACACACTGAAGTGGAAGAAGATCTTTGTTCCTACAGATCCCATGTTGTTTCCGAGAGGACGATTCAGCTTCAGAAGTCCAGAGAGGGTCACTAAAAATACTTCTCCAGCGGCTCCCCGAAGAAAAATTTTTAAGCAGCTTGCTTGACGTGTCCTGAGCGACTAGATTCCACTAATCCTGACGCCAGGCTTAGTATGGTTCTTATTAATGCTGCCTCATTGCGAAATAAGACTGATGAATTGTTTTTGTTTTTGGAGGAATCAGGGTTCCCCCCAACTAGTTGCAATTACAGAGCACTGGCTGAGTGAGAATGAACCGCTTTATGTTGAAAAGTACTCCACAATAGCCAGATATAATCGGAAAAACTCGGCTCATGGGGGAACACTGATTCTTTCCTTGAGTGAGGACTTTTTACCTGTAACTAAATTTGATCATCTCCAATCGGATAACTACTTTGAATTTTCCATTGTATACAATAAGAACCTTGATTTACACGTAATTTGTATATATAGAGCGCCAAATTCCGATGTGCAATTGTTCTTTGATAACCTGCTAAGCTTGTTAGATGGTCTGCCGGTGAAAGGCAAGAAAATTTTGTGCGGTGATTTAAATATTGACTACGCTACCGCTTGTGCTGCCCAAAAATCATTAATTTCTATTTTTGACTCTTTTGGTCTTTCAATGCATGTAACCTCACCAACTCGGAATCCTAACAATTCCTCTTCTATCATTGACTATGTATAGCGTCCGACTTTCCTTCAACTGATGTCCAATCGACAGTAACTAGCGCGGGTCTCTCAGATCATGAGGCAGTAATCTCCAAATTCAATACTTCTTATAGGCCCTCAAAAAAAAACTCGCCACCTAGGTAGAATCTTCTCAGCCTCCAATTTTTCATCCTTTCGTAAGCTTTGCCTAAAGACCAACTGGAATTATGAATCAGGTGAACTTGATTCTGACTTTAGTGGTTTCTTAAATAAAATTATAAATGCATTCAATAAAGCCTTCCCGCTTAAATCCATTAAACCTAAACATCACAAACCATGGACTACGAAAGGCTTACGCATATCTGCAAAAAATATGCGTTCCCTCTCATACATAAAAAAAATCACTAACTCCATTCAAGTTCTTGAATTCATTTCGAATTATAGGAAGATCTACCTAAAACTTATCAAGACAGCAAAGAAACTATATTATCAAAATCGTTTATCAACTGCTAAAAACGTATCCAAGGAGGCCTGGTCCATTATTAACGATCTTAGAGGCAAAACAAATTCCGCGAATCAGAGCATGCCAAAACCAAATGATTTAAACGAATATTTTGTCAACGTGAGCAAAAATGTTACCTCTGGTATTTCTCCTTCTCTCGACCCTCTCTCGTTTCTTCCTCCTTCTAAAAAAGTCGCTGATAGTTTTTTCCTAAGCCCTGTGACCAGCCTTGAACTTCTTCAGGTAATGGGCAGCATAAAGAGTAGATCAGCTCGTAGCACTGATAATCTGTCAATTAAAATTTTCTTGAACCTCCCACTTCCAATTCTGGATGTCCTAGCTTCCTTAATTAATGCGTCCTTCACGAAAGGTGTTTTTCTCGAATGCCTCAAAACTGCGATAATTATTCCTCTTCATAAGGGAGATGAAAAGGATGTCTTATGCAATTATCGTCCAATTGCTCTGTTGCCTGTACTCTCTAAAATCATTGAAAAGTTATTAAAAAATCGCCTCATGCCATTTTCTCCTTAGACATGGCATACTGTCCCCGGAACAGTTCGGATTTTTACCAAGCAAGTGTACAAATGACGCCATGTTCTCGTTGCTTCACGATGTCTACTCATCCCTTAACAACAATCTCCCCACTGCTACAGTCTTCTGTGATTACGCTAAAACGTTTGACTGTGTGTGTCATGACATCTTGTTAAGAAAACTAAATTTTTATGGAATCCGTGGTATTCCTTCGAACTGGTTCCAATCTTATCTTGAAAATAGACAGCAGTTTGTTAGAGCGAACGGTTCTGATTCTGATTGCAGATTAATTACCAGTGGAGTTCCACAGGGCTCTGTTCTTGGGCCTATCCTTTTTCTAATATATATTAATGACATTACATACCTAAAAATCAATGGTAAAATTTCTCTTTTTGCTGACGACACAAGCATAACTTGGAGTGATTCTAATACTTTCTCCCTACACTCTAATATCTCCAGCGATCTCGTCACAATCAAAACTTGGTCTGACTCAAATTGGCTGTGTTTCAACGTTGATAAAACGGTGGCCTTATCTTATAAAACAATCTTACAACAACCTTTGCTACTTCACAACAGCAACATTAAATACGTTGAATCGGCTAAATTCCTAGGTTTGAGTATTAGTGCCAACCTTAAGTGGTCCGCACATATTGATTCTTTAACAAAAAAGCTTTCTTCTGCCTGCTTCGCAATTCGATCGGTTTCGAAGGAACTAAATCTGTCTACTGCCAGGCTCACTTACTTCTCTTTGTTTGAATCTCATCTTCGCTACGGCCTTCCCTTTTGGGGTTGCTGTAACACCGAGCAATTTCGTACCATTTTCAAACTTCAAAAGAGAGCAATTCGTTATTTTTTTGGTCTTAATGGCAGAGCTCATTGCGAATACTACTTTAAAAAATATAAAATTCTTACGCTTCCTGCTTTGTTTATTTTAGAAACAACTTGTTTAATACGCAAATATCGAACCATATTTCCCGAAAGGCCACAACATGAGTACTCAACAAGAAATTCGATTCACCTTCCTTTTCCCTCCTCTGAATTAACAAAAAATTATATTCTTTATAATTCCAAGAAGTTATACAATACACTCCCGCTACATCTTAAATCCATCCCTACATTTGCTAAATTTCATGAAAAAACGAAGGCTTACCTACTGGAAAGACCTTATTATTCTATAAATGAGTTTTGCGTGAATTAGATTAGATGATTTTAAGCTCTTTGAATCTGTTAAAGACAGTCAACAATTGCAACAAGATTTGAATGCTATATGTGAGTGGTTCCATACTAACAGGATGTTCTTAAATATAAACAAACGCTCTGTGATATCGTTTACTAGGAACAATAATTGTTTTTTGTATGACGATGGAATAAATGTTATAAAATTGGATCGTAAGACTGAGGGTAAAGACTTGGGTGTAGTATTTCAGAATAATTTTACATTTAATAATCATTATTCATATGCTGTGAGTAAAGCATATAAATGCCTAGGTTTCATCATTAGCAACAGCAGAGATTTTAATATTTCAACTATTATCCGCCGGTCTGTGTGAGACCACATCTGGAATATGCGTTGCAAGTGTGGATGCCAACAACAGCATATCATATAGATTTTATAAAAAGGGTTCAGAAGCGTTATGTCAAGAAGTACAATGCATATCCATATGTGGTCTCGTATAGATCTATGCTGCAGGATTTTAACCTGGGTAGTTTGGAGGAAAGAAGGAACACACAGGCTACTTTGTTTATATGCTTTATTATTAACAAAATTAAGTACAAAGACTGGACCTGATGCGCTTTATAAGGCTGAATGTCCCAAAGGTCAATCTTAGAAATTTAAATTATAATTTGTTTAATATCAATTTATTCAGTTTGTCAGCTTCAATTTGATGTCAGTGTAACAAGAGGTCCCAGATAGATTATTTTAATATTTCTGCAGCAAAAATAAAAGAACTTTTTTAAGTGTTGGCTGTACTCGTAGTTTTAAGTAATGTCTGTTCATTGTTAATTTTGTAACTTTTATATAATATTTTATTGTATTTGTGTTTTTAGAAAATTTTAAGTTGTTATGTGTTACTCTTTACCTGTAAGTACTATGTCAATGGTGTTTGTAAAGAGTATAATTAAAGAAATAAAAATAAATAAATAAAATATTGACGCCATGTTTGAATTGCTTACTTTTTGCATAAAAACTACATATTTTCATTACAATACCAATTACTATCAACAAAACAATGGTATGGCTATGGGTTCGCCTCTATCACCTTTATTAAGTAATATTTTTATGAAACATTTTTAACAAAATTTTGCTGAAAATTATCAATATACTAAAACTGAGCTTTATCCACGATACCGAAACAGATTTTTTGCACTCGACGCGCGTTTCGCTAACCATGTTAGCATCATCAGGAGATGATTAAAACTATAATTAAAATCTACCTAACTCCCTTTTATACTACTGTTTGCTCAATCAAGAGGACTAAAAAGGACCAATCCTGGAATCCCACTAGTCACGCTGGATTAACCAATACAATGGACTATACGGAATAGGCCCTCTATCTCTATTTAAACTATTCTTGCATTTAATAATTTCCATACTTTCATATGCGTCTAATAATCTTCTATCAGTTATATTATGAATTAATTTTAAATTTTTAATTGTTATTCTATGATTATTATCAAAAGCATGCTCGGCAACACTTGATTTTTCTGTTCTAACATACTTTAAATGAGCTATATGTTCTTTGAATCTCGTCTGTATAGATCGTCTAGTTTGCCCAACATATTTTTGGTTACATTCCATACATTCAATTTAATATATTCCACTTCTTTCTAACATTTCAATTTTGTCCTTTGGACCACCTAATAGTTTTTTAATGTTAAACCAAAGAAAATACTACTACGAATAGATAGCTTATTCAAATGGCAATCTGTGAATCTGTACGGAGACATCAATGCCCCCGTAAAAGGAATATAATATGCGGTAACCCTCGTGTCGCCGGCCGGGACGCGACGCAGTGTTGCCTAATGTCCCCACTTATACCGACTCAATATTATTTTATTATTTCGCATTTTCCAAGGCAAGTTGTCACAATTTACACACATAATTTTAAAACAGTTATCCCAAACCGATGGGGCAGAAATTTTGCGTAAGTATTTAGTTTGGATAAAAATGCAAAATTATCGTGTTTTTATGCTGGTACAAGACCATATTTAGGAGGAGAATTTTGAATTTAAATTGTCGTATCATGCTGAAAATTTGCATACGTTTTTAGGTCCGGAGATATTGCATAATTATTATAGTATTTTTGAGCTGGAACAGACCCGTATTCAGGAGAAGCGGGGCCAAATTTTAAATTTAAATTGTATCGAGCATTAAATTTGAATACGTTTTTTGGTCCGGAGACATTGTAAAATTATTATAGTATTTTTGAGCTGGAACAGACCCGTATTTAGGAGAAGGGGGCCAAATTTTCAATTTAAATTCTATCGAGCTCTAAATTTGCATACGTATATATGTCCCTCAAGAATGTAAAAATATCGTGTTTTTAAGCTGATACAGGGTCGTATTTAGGAGGAGGGGGTCAAAATTTAAATTGTCGTATGAAGCTGAAAATTTGCATACGTATATGGGCCGAAATCAATATAAAAATATCGTGGTTTTAAGCCGGTACAGGACCGCATTTAGGAAGTCAAGTTTCGAATTTAAATTGTTATATCGAGCTGAAAATTTGCATAGGTGGGTAAGGTCCGGAGACAATGTAAAAATACTACATGTATAATAACAACATCCATGATTATTACTCTATTCCTATAAAATAGAATATATTATATTATTAAATAACATAAAAATAAAGTCGTAAATACATTATCTCGGCATTTTATAGATTATCTAATCTTATTCGGCAAAAACTGTAACATAGGTACATAATATTTAAAACTATAAAATTCAGTATTTTTTTAAGCTCGAAACATAAATAAGTCAGAGGGGGAAACATTATACGTAAACAATCTGTACAATAAATTAACCAAAGCAGAGGAGCCAAACTGCTAAACTTATTAAAGTTTTGTGGTAAATACCTAAATATTCGACTAATACTTTTTTTTAAGTAAGAGTGTTTTTGAAAACGCACTTTACAATTTTAGTTCTAAAAAATTGTTACTTTGAAAATCTGTCGAAATCTTACCTGTAATATTTACCTATCTAAATTGTTTTATTATTGTCAATATATATTTTTTATTGATGTTTAAGGTTGTTTAATGTTTGCTGCACTTTTTTTTTTGTTTTTCTCTAATGTCCATTTACAAAACATATAAATGTTAGTTACAACCATCTGTTCAATAAATAAAACTTTGTGTTTGTAACAAATTTAACTGCTTTAACTAAATTGGTGAAAATATATTTTCCTTTCATAAGAGTAATTGATCGTAAATTCAAAACTTGTGTTATTTTTCCTATATTATCATTTAAGCTCTTTGAAAAAAACAAGTGAGTATCGGAAAGCAGCGAAACAAAAGCAACATGGATTTTCTCTAATGGATCACCCTATATATTTTACGCTAAAGAGAAAGATCTTTTCCTCTTGCTTTCAAAAATATATAATATGTTGACATTCAGAGTATAGTCAAAAGCAGTCATATCGTGCGGGTCCAAAGGTCACATTTCTCATTAATTATCATGCCTTTGACAGACAGACAGACAGATGCAAAATCTGCCATAAATGAAGTTTTTATTGAAAATTGTGACCTTTGGACCCGCACGATAAGATCGCTTTTGACTATTGATGTTTCAGAAATATTACACATAATAATACACATAATTACACATATTACTCACATTATTGCTAATGGCTAGCCAACGTTTTCGCTTTATTATTGTTATTATATTGTTAGTATCTCACTTTTCTTGAGCTGTCAAATTAGAACTTGTCAACGTGGTTGACCGAGGCAGCCATTTGCAATTATGTGAGTTTCAAACTTGAATATTTTTTAAGCACCTACTCTGAATGTCAACATATTATATATTTTTATCCTATCGGACGAAAAACGACACCTTTCCGATGTGTATTCTCACCGCAAAAGTCATGATTCCAGTATATTGTATTCGTTGCTTGGCAACATGCAATAACTGTCCATGCAGGAATAGAAAATAACTGTCCGGGAATGTAACATTCCTGTCTTGTTTGTCAGATCTAACATCTATCAAAATTAACATTTAGCTGTAGTTTCCGTAGTTACGTAATAAACTTCAAGCTCGCTTGATTCAAAACTTGATATTATGTTGAGTTTAAATTTAAAACACCGTTTTTATTAAGAGTAATATTTGGCTCTATTTTTATAAGTACGTATTCTAATTCAATAGGATAAAAAGTGGCATGTGAAACTAGTAGGAAAAGTACATTCCTGGACTCCTGTGTTGCTGGCCTCGGCTGCGCCTCGTCCAGCAATTACCACAGTCGTCCGTCCAGGAATGTTTTGCTTTTCCTCCTAGTTACAGAATATACTATTTTGAAGCCAGGAGGAAAAGTTTTTCTTTTTAGCGTAAAATATACAGGGTAGTCCATTAGAGAAAACCCATGTTGCTTTTGTTTCGCTGCTTTCCGATACTCACTTGTTTTTTTTTCAAGGCGCTTAAAAGATAGTAAAGGAAAAATAATACAACTTTTGCATTTACGGTTTTTTTTTTGGTAAGGAATCACTCTGTGTTACGGGTGATGCAAAAATATAGCATTAAAAGGCATTTCGTACATTTTACCCTAATTTACCTTTTGTCATTGTCAGTCATGTCAGTGTGAAATGCCAAGGAACTAAATGTAATATTGTAATTATGTTAATAAGTAAAGAATTGATATGGGAATGTCCAAGATTGGAAACTACATTTTTGTAGGGCAGAAATAGAAGAAATTAAGCAGTCAATATATGGTACTTTTTTAATAACATTAAACTTAATGAATTACACTCGCGTTTAATCACCGAATATTACCAACATAAAGAAAGATTTCACTGGGGTCTAAAAAATAGTTATGGTGTCTTGGAAAATCTGGGAAATCTCGCGGGTTCAGATAGAACACGAAAAAATAACATGACAAGTTTCTATAATTTTTTTCCTACCGGCCATCCCTACGGAGATATGGGCTCCCAAAGGACGCCGCTGGTTTTGGATTTTTCTTGAATAACTTTTAAAGTACTTGATGTAGGTAAGTTAATAAAAATTTAATATGATAACACTAGTAGGGACCTCTTAAAATAGGGCCCTTAAAAGATATTTAGCTTTTTTAATTTACCAGGGCGGACTCAGGGCGGTTTACAGCGTAATGCGTATATTCTTAACACCCTGTATGATAACGACCAAAAAAATATTTGTGGGTAGCATGAACCTTAAGCTATAGAAAAAGTATTCTTGTTCAATATCGATAAAACCGTTTTCGAGTAAAAAAATTATAAATAAATTAATGTTTTATTTTTTATTAAGAAAATCGACTGATTTCTTCGGATTTCTTTTTTTTTGGATAACAACTCAAAAACGGTTTATTTTATCGCTCTTGAACGGGAATACTTTTTTATAGCTTAAAGTTCAAGCTATCCAAACATTTTTTTTGGGTCTTTATCATACAGGGTGTTAAAAAAATAAGCACTAAGGTGTTAAATTTTATCCGCCCCTGGTAAACCAAAGAAGCTAAATATGTTGCAACTATTTTAAGGAGTTTTTACTAGTGATCCTTATACTAAATTTTTATTAATATATGTCAAGTACTTTGGGGGTTATTCAAGAAAAAACGATTTCTAGCGGCGTCTTTTAGGGGCCCATATCTCCGTAGGGAGGGGAAAAAATATAGGAACTTGTCACGTTATTTCTTCGTGTTCTATTTGAACCCGGGAGATTTCTCACATTTTCCAGGACACCTTGTGTATCCCGTTCACATATTAAAGTCCTCCCCAGTGTGGCATAAAAAAAATGTGTTGGCCAACCTGAAATCGCCAAATTATATACTTTTTACAATGATGCGCGTAAATAACTTAGCACCCATAATAAATTATTTGTTCACATCTAACCAATGAAAATGTAATAGTACAGGTAATAGTTGTTAGGTTCGAATTTACCTTAACTTTAAGATGACGTTGTTTGGCAACGATGTCTATAATTATTGTTGAACAAAAATAAACTTTATTTCTAAATCTTTGACCGTAATGAATAAAATAAAGCATTTGCTTTTGCTCTTTACCTATCCTTGTTGGATGTTCGTAATTTGTATGTTTATTTCAAAAAAAAAAATAAGTAAAAGCATTTGCCTAAATTTTATGCATATCACCCATTGTCAATCATATCATACAGTGGTAAAATGTTAAATATTGGCATAAATGGCCAGCATTTGAAGCCATACCTAGATTACAATTTAATATCTCAAAATCTCAATAATAATTATTTCAGGTATACGTAAATGAAAACTGCTTTTCGCCTACTCCTGCACGCTTGATACTCAAGTCGCTACTGCGTGACAACACAACACGACACGACCAACAAATATTTTCCTAGTAGAATTATCTATTATCTTTGACGCCGCGCCGCCGGGCAAATTTCAACCGCACAAATTTGGCAACGTGGCCGGGCACGCGGTCGCTTTTACGGCGAGACTCGCTCGATGGAAGCAGGCTCGAAAAGTCTGCTTCCATAGGAGATTCAAATTTTTAACATGGGATGAGTTTTCTATTGTGTACTATAATATTCTTTGGTTAAACTGAGTCTGGTATACTAATTTTAAACCTACTTCCTTAAAAACTTTTTGGAGTCCTCTAGTATACTGAGGATTATACGGTATCGAAACATATTTTGTATTTTCATCCTGATTAACGAAAGAAGTGGAATCACGAATGGCCTTTCTAAATAAATGCCTATTAATTAGTCTATTTATTAAGTTAGTATTGAAACCATCAACTTCCGCTATATTCCTAATTGTTTCATTTTCCTTATTAAATATTTCTCTGCTAAGAGGAAAGTTGACCATACGGTGTACTAAAAAATTAAAGCTGACCATTTTATGTTGGTCGCAGTGGAAGGAATCATTAGGAATATATCGGTTAGTAGCAGTATGTATTCTGTAAATATCAAATTCTAATGTCTTATTATCGTTCCTAATCACTAAAGTATCCAAGAAAAGTAGTTGGCCATTGTTCTCGACTTCATAAGTGAATTTGATGGTGGGGAAACGGCTGTTTAGTTTTGTTACAAAATCTTGAATATTAGCGGTTTTTGTGTCGAATATCGCGAAAATGTCATCCACATACCTGTACCATACCCTTGGAAAATATTCGAACTCTTGGCTTATTTCATTTTCAAATTTACTCATGAAAAGATTAGCTAAGAACGGCGATAAACAGTTGCCCATTGCCGTGCCTTCAAGTTGTTGGTAATAGTCATTTTTATATTGAAAATAATTTTGATCCATGCAAAGTTTGGTTAAAGTTAAATATTCATGTTTGATTTCGTTATCGAAACTATTCATCTCAAGTAATTTCCCAAGGTATTGCAAGGTCTGTGGGATTGCTACACTAGGGAACAATGAGCTAACATCAAACGAGATTAGAATTTCACCTTCATTACGAATTGTATCTTTAATTATGTTTATGAAATCTAAGGAATTTAGTACTCCTGAATTATATTGTTTTATAGGTAAATTTTCAAACTGGTTTGCCAGCCACTTGGATATATTATAAGTTGGCGATCCTATTGCCGAGACTATGGGACGCATTGCCTTCCCAGGTTTATGAATTTTGGGAAGACAATATAGTTTCGGCATAGTAGGATTACTCACAGATAATTTGTATTTAATTTGATCAGAAATAAGGTTGCTACATTTCTTCAAAGTGTTTTTAACTTGTGTTACCATTTTAGATAAAGGGTTTCTTGAGATTTTGTTATAGGGTCCGGATTCGATTAAATTATCAACCTGTTGAAAATATTCACTTTTGTCTAATACAACAACCTTATTACCTTTGTCAGCTTTTAGATAGAAAACATCTTTCTCCTTTAATCTCTTGATTATACTTTTCCCTTTTTCAGGTCGAGAGTTAACATTATTATTAATTACATTTTTTGAGATCTGATTTCTGCATGCTTCTCTAACAAATCCATTAGTAGAGTCAGGAAGATGTTGAATAGAGCTTTCTATATTACCTACAATATCAAGTAAGTTATCCTTTGATGGAGGCAATGCAAAATTCAGACCCTTGTTTAAGAGATCCAATTCACTGAATTGTTCCCTAGTGTACCAATCCCACAGACCTTGCAATACCTTGGGGAATTACTTGAGATGAATAGTTTCGATAACGAAATCAAACATGAATATTTAACTTTAACCAAACTTTGCATGGATCAAAATTATTTTCAATATAAAAATGACTATTACCAACAACTTGAAGGCACGGCAATGGGCAACTGTTTATCGCCGTTCTTAGCTAATCTTTTCATGAGTAAATTTGAAAATGAAATAAGCCAAGAGTTCGAATATTTTCCAAGAGTATGGTACAGGTATGTGGATGACATTTTCGCGATATTCGACACAAAAACCGCTAATGTTCAAGATTTTGTAACAAAACTAAACAACCGTTTCCCCACCATCAAATTCACTTATGAAGTCGAGAACAATGGCCAACTACCTTTCTTGGATACTTCAGTGATTAGGAACGATAATAACACATTAGAATTTGATATTTACAGAAAACATACTGCTACTAACCGATATATTCCTAATGATTCCTTCCACTGCCACCAACATAAAATGGCCAGCTTTAATTTTTTAGTACACGGTATGGTCAACTTTCCTCTTAGCAGAGAAAGATTTAATAAGGAAAAGGAAACAATTAGGAATATAGAAGAAGTTAATGGTTCCAATACTAACTTAATAAATAGACTAATTAATAACCATTTATTTAGAAAGACCATTCGTAAATATGTTCTATATTGTTGTGGAGGATTCATTCTTACCCTGGAATTGATTGCCTTTGGCTCCACAAATGATTGAATTTGGTTTGAATTGTTATAGAGCCACTTCGGCCCAGGCTCAAGGATGTAAACTGCACAAGTGCAAGTTTAGTGACCCTAATGAAATGTGTACCTAATTTCTTCGATTCGGTATCTAGTCGGATACCGTTTTCAAGAAAAGCAAAAAACTAAAAATGAAAATGGTTAGCAAATACAATAAAACAGACAATTATAATTGTCATCTTGTCAAAGTCAGTTTAAAGCCTGACAATCCGCAAGAGCTTTTTACTGTTTTATTGTATTTGCTAACCATTTTCATTTTTAGTTTTTTGCTTTTCTTGAAAACGGTATCCGACTAGATACCGAATCGAAGAAATTAGGTACACATTTCATTAGGGTCACTAAACTTGCACTTGTGCAGTTTACATCCTTGAGCCTGGGCCGAAGTGGCTCTATAACAATTCAAACCAAATTCAATCATTTGTGGAGCCAAAGGCAATCAATTCCAGGGTAAGAAGACCATTCGTGATTCCACTTCTTTCGTTAATCAGGATGAAAATACAAAATATGTTTCGATACCGTATAATCCTCAGTATACTAGAGGACTCCAAAAAGTTTTTAAGGAAGTAGGTTTAAAATTAGTATACCAGACTCAGTTTAACATTAAAAAACTATTAGGTGGTCCAAAGGACAAAATTGAAACATTAGAAAGAAGTTGAATATATGAAATTGGATGTATGGATTGTAACCAAAAATATGTTGGGCAAACTAGACGTTCTATACAGACGAGATTCAAAGAACATATAGCTCATTTAAAGTATGGTAGAACAGAAAAATCAAGCGTTGCCGAGCATGCTTTGGATAATAATCATAGAATATCCATAGAAAATTTAAAATTAATTCATAATATAACTGATAGGAGATTATTAGACGCATATGAAAGTATGGAAATTATTAAATGTAACAATAGTTTAAATAGAGATAGAGGGCCTATTCCGTATAGTCCATTGTATTGGTTAATCCAGCGTGACTAGTGGGATTCCAGGATTGGTCCTTTTTAGTTCCGCTTGATTGAGCAAACAGTAGTATAAAAGGGAGTTAGGTAGATTTTAATTTTAGTTTTAATCATCTCCTGATGATGCTAACATGGTTACCGAAACGCGCGTCGAGTGCAAAAATTCTGTTTCGGTATCGTGGATAAAGCTCAGTTTTAGTGCATGTTGCCGAAGGTTCCAAACCCCAATCTAGTTCAATATAAACCCATAATTTGGTGGCGTTATATAGATAACAATTTTTCAATTTATCCATATAACGAATATTTTCTTAACGATGTTCTAAATCATATTAACACGAAAGAACCTACAATCCAATTCCCTATAGAAAAATAAAGTCACATGGTGCCACGCCCATGCAATAGCCCAAGTTGCAGAAACTATACCTACTCACGAACAATACCTTTCATGGCTGGAGGGCACTCCTTCGTGGACTGATTAGTGAGTTGGAAATTGTCACCGTGACTTCAGTTTTTATTCTTAACTGTTGTGTATATGTTTAGAGGAATGCTGAGAATTTTGGGTCGTTGAAGACTCTCGATGGATTAGCTAAATCAGCGAAAAGCTGTTACATTATGCAACTAAAAATCTTCAAACATCTGCCGAACTCTGTTACAAAAGAATAAGAATAAAATAAATTATGTATCTCTATCATACCTTTTAATCAATACAAGAATATTTTAATTCGTGATAGTTTGTTGATATTATTGTATGATAGAAAACTTAACAAAATACTGAATTTTATACTAGGTATATAGAATTTCATGTAATGACGAACCAAATGTTGTTTCTGACAATCTACAATTGTGAATTAAATAAAATAAAGCCACAAAGCAATCGAAAGTTCATATCGAAATAAATCGCTCAAGGCAGACAAAACTTATGGTTTTGATCAAAGTATGATAAACGTCAGAATATTGGACTTCTAGGTGTCTTCACGTGTTTTCCTAGAATGTATTTCTCATTTGTTCTATATATGAACATTTTAAACAATAAAACCACCCGACTTGATTAGCAGACTATTTAACAGATCAATTAAGTGTGATATAATATATATTATAGCTCGGTAGTGAGCTATAATATTATAATATATTATTACTGCAGTGGACTAGAATATATATATTTTTATTTTTCAATATAGTAGGCTGATCCAGTGAACTATATGGTGTCGTAAGTGTAGTTGCGAAAATGGCGATGGCGAAAGACTTTTCATTACTAGATACCATTGATAGCTCATCAGAAGATTAATCAGATGCTGAAAGCGACAATCTATTAGCAATTATGGTTAGTAACCAAAAAGAAATACCAAGATTCTGGTTATCTAATCATATCAAATATCGAAAAGAACGAGGAGAATTTACACTTTTTAACGAATTAAATAACGAAAAATGTACAAATTATTCGAATGGACAGAACTAAATTTTATGAACTTCATGATTTAATAAAAAATGATATGGAATGGAAATATTTATCCTAAAAATCGCTCGGAAAGCATATTTCGTTCAACATGAAATATATCGCCCAGCATCGCAGGGATACAGATATATATTATAGCATCAATGCGCGGCGACTTGCACTTCTTAATCCAAAGCGATATTTTCATAATATGTGAGCTATAATATATGAGGTGGGTCGTATCAAACCTGGCAATCTCCCATTTTGCATAAATTTGGCAATCGGCAAAAAATTGTTTTCATATACGAAATATCGTATTTCTAAAATTTTTGTTTGCAGTTATTCAGAAAACATGTTTGTCACCATGTATTTAAGTTGATTTTTTCATAGGTTGTAATGCATAACAGTAATTTTAGATTTAAATTTCGAGATTGCCAACTTTGATATGAATGCTTGGATATTGCTGATTTTGCTGCGGTAGCATATGGAGATTGTCGAGTGTGCTACAGAGAATGCCAGTATTTCATTGTTAGAGAATTAAACAAAACAGCGCTTTTAATGTTTTTATTGATTGAGAAACGTTACAAAAATACAAAAGTTCAACATATTCCTCAATATTGAAGGACTTTTTTTAGGACTTATATTAATTAACTAAAATTTATATGACGAATTCGGGATATTCTTCAATTGGTCCACACAGATCTTCACCTTCGGTTTCTAAATCCACGTTACTCCGTTCAAAAAATTGTTTGAAATAAAGTAACTCCTCATTGGCGGGTGTCAAGTGTCACGCACTCCGACTCTCCGGCTGCTATTGGCTGAAATGGATACTGTCCAGTGGCGGCTATTCAGCGGAAGTAGGGGAAGTGCCACTTCCTCAAGAAAATGTAATTTAAAAAAATACAATTAATTCATTCATCAGTAAAATAATATATTTTAAGATTCAATGATAAAACTTTCTTAGTTTGGGTTAATAATATTTCAATTATTTTCAAATATTAAAATCAATGCTTCATGAAACAAGAACAAGAATCTCGCCACCTGCACATTGCCCGTTAACTCCACTATCGACTAGAATAGAAGTGAACCCACATGAAAATGTCTATTTCTTTTCGCGTACGCGCCGGTAGCAGTGACAATCTCATTATCATTTGTGTAGACCCTTAATATAAGGAAGAGGCATCGCTCGAGAGCCGTCGAGTCATCAAAAGTATAAGCGCAACTAGTTGGTTGCCATGACAACGATGACGTCGTAATGGTCGTACATTTGTTTGGTTTGCAATGATTGGAAGAGCTGGCGTGTAGCACTTCCATTCTCAGATCAACGCGTCCAACGCGAAAGCACGTTGTTTCGTTTATTGCGAGTTTATTACGGGACATTCCGCCGTGAATTATTGGAATTATTTTTTATTTACATTCCACGGTTCATCCATTATAGTATTATACAAGAGATATTTTCTATATATTGTAGTTTTAGTGTGTTTTTCGTAGACCTGTGATTTGTATTAGCAACAAATCATTTTGTTGCTAATACAATATGAATATATTTTATTTTTTGATGCTTTACCTAAAAAATACTGGTAATAATTATTAAATAATTTTGGCACTTTAGGCGTGTTCCTTCTGTCGATGTCGGTAGCTCTTCCCCACTTTTCAAAGCCGCGAGCCGCCACTGATATTGTCTACTTTGCTCTGAATAGTATTGTGGAGATTGTTAACTTAGCAGTGCACGTCAGTTTTCAACCTACCTTTTATGCTGGATATTGTTAGTTTTGCTACAAATAGAGTTTTTGATATGATAAAGAACCATCCGGAGGCAAAGTCTGCTAAGAATCTCATTTTTTGCCAAAAGTGGAGATTGTCACTTTTGATATGACACACCTCATATATTATATTATAGCTCATCGTCCGTAGCCGGCTTAATGGAAAAAAACAAGTTCAATAAGCTTCCAATTAATTTTAGGCTTTCTGGCG
>MU188815.1:0-39388 GCA_016904865.1 Pissodes strobi
AATCCTACCTGACGAGTCAGATGAATTCTCAGACGAGGAAGAGGATTCACTAGTCACAATTTTGCTTAATTGAGCCTGCATTTTTAACATCTGCCTTTTTAGTCGTTTAATTTTCTTAGACTTGTCCCTATTAGGCGAATGAGCCCTTTTTGGCATTTTTACTATTTAAAACACTCACGTTTCACTGCGACTTGCACAAATTTTGTTCGATATCGACAAGCACGAAATACGGAATGATGTAACTTGAGGAACGCAGAGCCCAGGCGATTAAAAGGGATGAGTCAGACCTTTTTTACATCTAAACAGTTCGTGCCGATAAGTAGATTTCACGGAAACTACATAGTAATTATATCAAGGACAAGCGAAGGAAAATTCACTATGATCATAGGTCAATTACTATATCATTATAAATTTCACATTTTTTTGGCTATTTAATTCGTTCACTCATTATCTAAACTTCGTCAGAAAATATAATCAGCACATTACTTTTGAAAGTAATAGTTCAGTCAATAAAAGGGGTGTAGAGTGCGTGAGCAAGGTCCTAAGCGATTTCTTCAGAAACTTGTTCCGGGTGCTTAGCGAATAAACATACTAAAAGTCCTGACGTCTAGGAGGTGAGCCGTGGAGGAGGAGCACAAGGAAGGTCCCATTTTTGATTTTTTCGCTTATATCTCAAAAACGATGTATCGTACGTATTTTCTTATATCACATGTATAGTATCAAATTCTCTACAACTTTCATTCCATATACCTTTTTTGAATTCGCAACCGTTTGCGAGCTATATACGCGCTTGGGAAAAGTGAAAATAAAAATAAAAAAACAACATTTTTCATTAAAGATTCCTTCATATCGTTTAAACTATTCATCTGAGGAAAAATCCTCTTTTAGAAAGTTGCAGATAATCTAATCCTAATCCTAATCCTTTAAGAATATATATACACATGCCAATATATCTTCGACCGGTGAAGAGTTACCCTGTATAATTTTTCGTAAAATTTCGTCTTTTTTAGAAGAAGCTGTTTTTGTTATTCCTGAGCCACAACCATCGCTTGTGTGTATCGTCCAATAATATGTGTTCATCGCTTGTGTGTATCGTCCCATAATATGTGTTGCTACACATGAAAGCGGGATATTAATTGCAGTGAACAAAAATCTTGTTACATGAAACTAGCAAATTTTATCTTGAAGATAATAAAAATAAGATATTGTATTATAAATTGTATAATGATAATATAATAAATTGATGGCTTTGATTTAATTTAAAATTTATTTTCTTTTTTTAGAGCATTTAAATAAAAGCTTGATTTTAAAACAGCTGTTCTTTGACAATTGATTTATTTTCTATCTTGCTATTTATAGTTATAAGCCATGATACAATAAATACAAGATATGCTAAATAGAAGCTGTTCTTACATTCATTTGCGGGCTGCGACACAACATCTTTAACTTAAGGAAACACAAGGTGTGGCCAGTTACCTTTTGCAACCCATCTTCCACTCGCGGCGACGTTGAAGAGGCTAGGAAGATGTACTTCCTCAATAATTGCACCAGCAAGTCAGACCTCCCTCAACCAGTACCGCTTTCAGTCGTTCATGAGGTCAGTGGCAAATGTTAAGTCTGCCTATGGCCGGTTTTACTCAACATGAGGCCCTAGGCGCTAGACAATATTGAGGCCCTTTTTTAGACACCTATTTTATCATATGCATCCAAGTAATATTTACTAAATAGTCTACAGAGTTATATGGAAATGGTATATTCCGATTTACGGATTATTAGAATACATCTTAGCCGAGATGAAAAAGAAATTACTTTACAATTTGTTGTTCTCTATAATTAACAAAACATATAACAGCTGCGTTATGAACATTCTTATTTCTTTTTTTTTAATTATGCTTTACAAACTTATAAAAAAGTAAAGTTAAAAGAACTTCCTTCTAGCCTCTTGTTTTGGAAATAAATCTATAATTTCCTCGTAATCTAGTGTCCTAACTACTTCTGATTCAATAAAAATAATTGAAAGACTTATCCTGTAACACGCTGTTCCTTAAATAATTCTTAACTCTCTTTAAGACTGAAAATGAACGCTCCCCAGATGCATTGCTAACAGGCCAAAATAGTTTCTGCATTAGGAAATGTTGATCTTAAACCATTATTGATATTTTTATTCATACTAAGGGTCAGGAATATTTTCTTTTTTAATTTAAAAAATGTATCGTTTCATCTTGAAAATAATCTGCATTAATATCATTTTTGTATATTTCTTTTAGTTTATTTATAGAAATATTGCGATCTTCTTCTACAAGATCGTTATTGAAAAATCTTTAATAGTTTTCTAAAATTTCCCTATTATTTTGACCCCTTCTACCCAATTCACTAATTAACCTATCACAAATAACATAAACCGTTTGTGTAATGAATTTTTGGCGACCTTTCAGATTTATTTCATTTGATGAAGACTCATCAGTTGGCAATTTTCATGTTTTTGCACGGCTCTTTTCATCATTAAATAGACATTCGTTAGTCAATGTCTTAGCTTCATCTTCAATTTCTGTGAAATTTTCTCCAATACCTATAACAAACTGTTTTAAGGAGTTTAGTAGATGTTCGCGGCCGTTTAATAGACTAATTTTTGGACCTTGAAGTGCTTTACTTTTATTATTTAACCTCGTTAATAATTTATACTATAGTATTGTTAATAATGTCGTTTCATATTTTTCGAAATATTCTATCAAGCCTTTTACCTCCGTACGTGCTATAGGTTTTTCTTCCTCAGATTGATACATTATATTTAAAGCTATTTGTATATCTGTATAACCTTTTTTAAGAGCCAGTAGGGCATCAGCTCTAGCGGACCATCTTGTATCGCATATTTTCTTCAAGGTTATACCATCGTTTGGTAAAATGTTCTTTAGTATATTCCATCGACGAGTTGACCCAGAAAAGAAATTGAGGAGATTTTGACAAAAAGAAAAAAAAACAATTAATTAATTTAATTTCTTAATTTAAAATCGAATTTTTAATTTTGAAAAAATATTTGTTTTGCTCTTTTTGAGGCCCCCTTAAATATGAGGCCTTAGGCTAGCGCCTAGTGGTAAAACCGGCTATGAGCCTGCCATCAGCTCCCTCCCACCAACTGAGAGCGCAGCTAAGCAGCATTCCCGGCGCACCTACCACCAAGTGCAGCAGTGGCTCGGGATTAAGTTGCCCCCTCAAAAGTCGGGCTGGAAACACGTAGGAGACACCCTGGTGCCAATTACAACAGAACATCCACCAGCACTGAAGATCCTACTGAAAACGATATTTTGCCTCTTTACCAAGGATTGTGTTAGTGGAAAATGTGGAAGTCGGAAGGCTCGATTATTCTTGTAAGGGATGATGCAGATTTTAGGAAGGAAGAATGTTATGTGATATATTCTGTAAGACTTAATCTGTTTATTGTGTGTGTATGTCGTTCTCCTAAGTCATGTAGTGAAACCTTCCTCTTAAGACTGGAATTACTTTTAACTGCTTTACTTCCTCGTTTAAGTGTTATTATATCGGGCGACTTTAATATTACAAGTGCATCTTATTTTTTTTTTCTCCTAAGCCATTTTTGACAAGTGCTGTTATGATTGTTGGGCATCCTGACATACAGGGTCAGTCAAAAAATTTTGTTTTCTTTCACCAGAATTAAATAAATCTCGAAACACAATTCGTAGCCATTAAGATCCACATGGTTAATTTCTGTACCAGCTTCTCTTCAGATTTAAGATTCCATCAATTAACAACGAAGTATTACAGAGATTGGTGACTTCAAGTTGTTCATCACACATCTTCCAGAGGGAGTGAATCTTTGCTGCGGGCGGAATTTCCTTCCTTCGAGAAGTAACTTGACTGCTCTCGGAGTTATAAAAAAATCTCTATCCCATGGCAAAATAAGCATAAGAAAAATCGGCAAAGTAAATTAGGTTCAAAGACACTCATACGATGGACCCATGGACCAAGGCATCACCAGTCAATATCAAAAAGCAAAAGGATCATAATGAAGAAGTAAATTTTCAGCAATTATAATTTTAAAACACAAGTATCATACCTTAGATAATAGAGAAAATCACCCTTATGAGAGGAACAAGGAAAAAATAAGCTGTATATGCAGATATAGAGAAATGTCGCTAGAGTATAGAGTTACAATTTTAAACGCAAAGTGTTAGAGATAAGTACCCTATTGGGAAAATCATAGCAAAAGCATTTGGGCATTGGAATAAGTGAAAAATTGAGGAGTAAAATGGAGAAATGAGTAACTAGGATATAGAATTACCGTTGTAAACGCAAGTGTTAACGATAAGTACCCTACTGGGAAAATCGTATAGGTGAAACACAAAGGCGTGAACATAAAGCATAGTTGAAGTCATATAAAACTATTATCTAAGGTACATACAGTAAGTAACTAGAAGAAAGCAGCTTAAATATAAGAAGAAACCAGCAACTATAAAGAAACAATACACTAGGGGAATACGACGAACTGGACCACGGGATGGAGGAAACCAAGAAAAAAATAAAACAAAAATAACTAAAAAACCATAACTAAGTAATTAAGAAGTGACCACAAACTAAGTAAACGCAACCAGAAACTAAGTAAACACAAAGAAACCAAAAATGAAGTAAGAAGTAACCAGAAACTAAGCAAATACAAAGAAACCAGAAACTAAGAAGAAATCAGAAACTAAGCAACTAAGTATAGGAAATTAAGGAATAGAAATAGTCAAAAATAGGACAAATATGTTAGGAAGATGGAAATAGAATTTGGAATGCGAATGTTGATGATAAGTATCTGAGATAATAGAGAAAATCATAATGCAAACATGTAGGCGTCAAAAGGAAGTTGATATATAGAGAAAAATGGAGGTATATATATCTAGGCATAAGGCAGCCACAAGTGAGGACGAAAATGCCGTAGATGAAGACCCTTGCCAGGACCCTCGAAAAGAATGAAAACTTGAATACATTACTTATCTTATACGTGTCTTATTTTTATTATCTCTAAAATAAAATTTGCTAATTTTCATGTAACAAGATTTTTGTTCACTGCATTTAATAGCCCGCTTTCACGTATAGCATCACATATTATTGGACGATACACTCAAGCGATAGCTGTGGCTCAGGAATAACAAAAACAGCATCTTCTGAAAAACACGAAATCTTACGAAAAATTTTACAACTGATGTAACTGTTGAACGGTTGGAGATATATTAGCATATGTATATATACTCCTGAAGGGAATTAAATTCTCTACAACTTTCTAAAAGAGGCTTTTTTTCAGACGAATAGTTTAAACGATATGAAGGAATGTTTGATGAAAAATGCGACGAATTTTTTTTTTATTTTTATTTTTCTCGAGAGTGTAGCTCGCAAACGGTTGCGAATTCGAAAAAAGTATGTGCAATGAAAGTTGTAGAGAACTTCCTACGCTTTCATGTCATATTAAAAAAAAATCCGTACAATACATCGTCTTTGAGATATAAGCAAAAAACTCAAAAATAGGACCTTCCTTGTGCTCTCCCCTTCCGGCTCACCACTTAGACGTCAGGACTTTTAGTATGTTTACTCCCTAAGCACCCGTAATAAGTTTCTGAAGAAATTACTTAGGTCTCTGTTGACGCACTCACCCCATTTTCGGATTATTCGTTGATTGGCCTATAATGTGAGCACAGGGTTCTCGTAACTAAAAAAATATTATTTTCAATTGATTAAAGATATTAATAACATTTTATATCCTTTTGCAACCAAAATTGCTATTCCATGATTGACTGTCGAAGCACTTTTAATTTCTCGTAAAAGGCTGCTTGGTGTATTCTAAACCTAAGAGTGGCATCTTCTATTTATAGACCCTGACAAAATAAATATATCTGTGCAAAAGTAAATTTTTACTTAGAACACTAGGAACCAATATTCAAAACAAATATAAGTTTTATTTCAAATTTCCAACTAGAAATTATGCAACAATGCAAATCTCCAAGCTTAAAATACTTCACTAAAGATGAAATAATATCCGATTGTTTATTTAATCGATTAATCGATCGAACTAATCGGTTAGATACTTTACTACTATAACTGAGAATCCATTACGAGTTTTGAAAGCCCTCTACTTGAGGACTTATTGCATCTACCTATACATGAAATATAAATTAACAAATCGAACCTCATGCAAAACCGCGATAAAGGTTTTGCATAATTTTTGCTGGTGAAAGTTTTAAAATTAAAAAACTTAATTTGTAATTCTCCGCTCGTACGCAATTTACAAGTTTGGTGCATTAAAATTCGGAGAACAAGTCAATCCTTAAGTACCTGCAAATATAAATATAGAATTGCACATTTGTTTTGCAACTGATAATTTAAATTAATTGGTAAACCGTCAAGAGGTGTTCAAATATCAAATAAAGATAGTTGTGCGTACATTTAAATATGATAACTATTTTTACATTTGCAGACCTTCGGTACACCCTTACACTGTAAAAAATCGCCTTGAGTAAAACTAAGAAAATTATTGAGTTACTTGCATTTTTAGTGAAATTTTGAGTGAGCCCATTAAAATGAATAAAAAATGAGTTAACTTAACATATTATTGTGTTAGTTGCCAAAAAATACCTATACTTGCGTAATATACGCTCATAAAAAGGTAATTAGGTGTTTTTTAAAGGTGGCAAATAATTATTATTGTGTTAAAATCATATCAAGCAGATCTATGCACGAACGATACACGTGCTCTGCCCTGCCATCATCGGTTGTTGGGTTGATCCTAGCGAGGCGGCCGAAAATTGCGAGTCGTGCTAGTTCTGACCAAAAACATTTAACCTAAAGAGACCCGACAACTCATTCATAAAAATCCGAAATCTTGCAAAAATATCAACAAAAGGATTGTCCCGCCTCCTTATATTTTTATGTATCGTGTACAAACTTTTGTCACACTTCGTCCCCACTACTAAATGTAGTATTGCCCGCCCCCGCCTGAACGAAAGCAAGGACAGTTCATAGACGTAGACTTTGAAAATGTGAGTCCATCATAATAATAATTTCAATAAAGTAAATACGTTTAATTTGAAATGATGGTATTTATTCGGGTGCATTATTTAAAATATATTTATGTTTTATTTATAGTGTGTGGGTTAGATTGAGTTAGTTTGGGTTAGATATGGATTCTGAAGGTTAGTTAACACAAAATAGTTATTTTGCTGTGTCACGAAATTTTTCCGTGTCCTTGCAAAACCACTGCCATGAAACCAAAGAAGTATTCACTTCAAAAATGATTTAATAGAGGTTGGTAAATGACTGCAAACATATCAGATTATCCATTAATATCACATACATAGGTAAGTATTATAAAATATTAATTAATCACATCACAAAATGGTGCCCACTGTACTACTGTGTTTCATTTACTTTTACTTACTTGTGGAAACTCAGGTTCGGATGATAATAGCTGGAGATTTTGCATACCTCACACCGCAAGACCATCGTTACTTTGATATAAAGTTTATAAAAAATATTTATAGGAAATCACTCACGAAATACAAAAAAGCTACACGTCGCGTCGCGTCGCACAAATTCAGGCTTTAAAACGTCCATTTGAAACCAAACAAAAGTGGGCGAAGAGTGCTATTTTGCACGTTTTTTAGTGAAAAACATTAATTTATTCAAGTCGCGATCAAAAGTTGGACGGCCATCTTGTCACTTTTGACGTCTGTATTATTAGGAATCCCATTCAAAACGGTGTCGAAATTTTTGCTAGTGAGCTTTGACATTGCACAATTTTGTTAATATCATAGCAATCAGTCATCAAAAATAGTGTCGAAAAGAGCTTCTTTTCGACACTACTTTGCGTATCGAAAAGACTTCTTTATGATACCAAAATAGAAATAGTATATTGTGCAACAAGTGCTGAAAATAAGACTTTTCACACGAATGAGACAGTTTGGTGACACGAGCCGTAAGCGAGTGTCATAAAGTCTCATGAGTGTAAAAAGTCTTTTCAGCACGTGTAGCACACTATACTTTTTCTACGACTGCTACATACAGGGTGCCCCACTGGGAGTGTGGTAGAAAATTACATGTTATATGGGAAACATTTTTATTATTGATTTATCAGAAAATTTTATTCCTAATGAAAGAAGCTACGTGAGTAACAGATTCTCGCTAAAATATAACTAGGGGCACAGTCCTAAAATGGGGCCACCGGAGTGGGGTCCCTATTTTCCAAATATTTTGAAAAAGAGGCTCCGAGGGCTAAGCCCTAAAATGGGGCCCAAGTGGGGCGAAACCCTAGAATGGGGCGTATGGTTCGGGAGTCCCATTTTTACAGATGTAGCAATGGAGCCCCCGGGGGGCGAAGCCCTAAAATGGGGTCCCAAGTATAAGAGTTCCATTTTCTACAGTTTTGCAAAAAGGGGCTCCCGGGGGGTGAAGCCCTATAATTGGGCCCCCTTTTTTAGAGATCTGGTAATGGGACCTTTGAGGGCGAAGCTCTAAAACGGAGACGAAGCCCTTTAATCTAAATACCCGAATAAGCGTGTGAAAAGTATACTTTGCACACGCCGTGTGCAAAGTATACTTTTCACACGATGTTTGAAATGTCCAGTTTTCAAGAGCAGTTGTTAGTGCGTTTTTGTCTATTTTCAGGGCAGTCGTAGAAAAAAGTATATTCAACTTACATTTGCAATGAATGGTCATTGCATAATATACTATTCAGCAGCTAATAAATAAAATTTCCGAAAACTTATTTCCTGAATAATTTCAAATTTGAAAACGAAATTTATGAGATACCAAAAATACGCAATTTTATCCCGATTTAAACGTTTTTGTGACACATAGGGTTTTTCTGCTCTCAATGGTTAAACGAAAAATTAAATCATACCACTGCTAGCCTAAAAATAAATTGCTTATCATTATTTTTGAGACAAATAAAAAGGAACTGAAGCATACAAATTTTATTTAAAAACATATAAATATGACAAATATCTGGTTAATGACATATTCAAAAAGTAGCTTAATAACTATTTTCTATTATTAAATACCTATAAAAAATATATTTTCATTTCATTATAAATGCTACTATCACTGAAAAAAATCTCCTAAATAAACTGGTATATCTAGAAAAAAAGATTAAATCTAGAGTATTGGCAATTGTAATTGGTTTATTTAGATTTGCTAAACCAGTAAATTGTTAGGGTATTTCTATAAAGCTATTGTATTAATAAGTACCCGTATTAGGTAGGTATATAATATAATTAAAGTAGATAAACATATTTACAGCAGTGCCTTCACTGGTTTTGAAACGTTACCAAGTTAGTATACTTCGAATGGGGAAGAGCCGTCGGTCGTCGACATCCAATGCTCTCAATCTATTGGTGCAGTTACTTTACTACGTGCATACTATACATATTTTGGGGGTAAAACAAGGCGGAACCAAGGGAAGCGGCATTGCCAGATTGACATGTAAGAACTTCAGAACCGGTTTTTGATGAATCAAAAATGGGGAAAATAAGTATTTAGTGTTATAATTTAATATGAAAAAAGTATGTACAGTAACTCGTAAACTTAAAATTTGGCAACGCTACATCTATCGACCATAGAATGTGCCTCAATGTGGGGGGAAAACAAAGAACCATTTGTCCCGTCTCTTCAGGTTAAATGTCTTTGGTTCTGACTGATGCTGGAAAATGGAAAAAATTATATTTAAACTACAGTTTAAACTGAAAAAAGCGTGATGTAGCTGCATTAAAAATGAATTGGATTATAAGTTCGTAACAGAGACCGGTAAGTAAAATAATACCTACCTACTTTATATATATTATGTTTGTTAGTTAGGACACCATTTTGCTTTTCAGCTGTATAGGCTCTATAGTATATCAGTACGCGCTGATTTGTCATTCATTTGGAACGACTTTATAGTTTATTCTCATGCTGTTATACGTAATAGAGATTTGACTTTGAATATTATGTTAACCGTAAAAATAAGTATATACCTAATACGTAATCTAGGTAATCAGTCATGATTATAGGTATTCCACCATCTATATACGTGCCGTAACATATATAGGCACATCTTATTTAATACGTATCTATCTATTTACACTTAAATAACTCAAATATGATTTAATTTAACTCAGTTATGAGTATAGCTTACGAAAAAGTGAGTTGAGATTGATATATTACTTCGTTAAATAGCTTTTAAATATATTCACTAGTTACCTAAATTTGGGTTAAATTTGCAAAACAGCATATTAATCCATTCATTTATTAGTTTCCATCTCAGAGGGCCATGAATCCAGAATAATTTTCCTTAGGTTGGCGAACCTGAAATTGCTGTATTAAGTACTTTTTACAATGATAATCCAGAACCCATCAAAATGCAATAGTACAGGTAACAGCTGTTAGGTATGAATTCACCTTAAATTTGAGGTCCCTGGTATACCAGGCTAATGTTTGAAGGTCTCTGTTATGACAGGCTGTGCTTAAAGGTCCCTGCTTCACAGGCATAAATTGATTTTGTTTTTTTTTTACTTTATTTTTTAGCTCCCTGGTACACCAGCCTATGTTTGAATTTCTCTGCTCTATCAGGCTATATTAAAAGGTTCCCAAGTTTACAAGTTTGGCTAGGTAAATAAGGTCCCTGATTAAGATCAGGCAAAGGTCCCCAAATTTAAAATTTTTGGGCTAGGTACTTAACGTCCCTGATTAAGACAGGCAAAGGTCCCCAAATTTGCAGATTTGGGCTAAGTAAATAAGGTATCTGTAAATATTATTTAGGCAAAGGTCGCAAGATTTACAGGGTTGGACTTGGTAAACAATATCCTTAAAATAAAATTTAGGTACAGATCCCCAAAAACAATATTTGGGCTATATAAGATCCCTGAAATTATGTTCAGGATAAAAATTTTCGACAATATGGTGCTCAAATTTGTGTGTAAGCAAAACTTACTTGAAAGCATTTAGGCCGTGGGATTCCTAACTAACCTCAATGAAATGGCCAAATAATAACATTTAAAATCAAGCGGTACACTGTGTAGAATTACATGACTATTAAATTTGACATTTGAGGACAATCTGTTTATTCTGTCTGTTGTTTTGCTTTTCTTTTGTTTTCACAGTACCAATCTTTGTAAGAAGGTGATTCCGCGCCACTGGTTCTCCTGATGCGACGCTGCTTAGAACAACAATGTCAGCACCTCGACTGTGAATATTATAAGATTAAGAATTTGTTAACGTTACATTTGTTGGAAAAAGCAGAGTGTGATTTGATATCTTGGAAGAGAAGCTTGTATTTAATCGTAATAAATCGTGTTTGGAGCTAATTTCTACATTATTTCTAGTTTCATAGAAGCAAAATTACATTAAAGCTAACTCGAAAACCATTGGGAATTTTATGGTCATACCTTAATTATTTTTAAAGAAATTCTTATGCAGAATACAAAAATTTAAATAATGTTTCATTTAAAATAACAAAATTGACATAATATGTGCTGCTTTAACGGGACACCCTGTAAATATGAAAACATTTTTGGACCATGGCCCTTAAAAATTTAAACCAGTTTTGTATTTAAATATTTTGCGCAGCCTAATAATTAACTAGACTATGCCGCACCCTACATACCTTTTTAAGACCAACTTGATGGCATCCGCTATTTGTATAATATAGTTTTTGAGTTTAACTTTTTTAGGTTCTTAAGTTTAGGTTATTATTATGTCATTTCAAAATATATATATACATGTTTATCACTCTGTACCCCTTCAAATAGACGGTGCCTAAATCAAACATTGAATAAGGAAAGCTGCAATTAAAATGTGGGGTTTGAAAATTGACATATTTTTTTCAACACCCTGTATAATAATACCAAATTAAAAAAACACACACTTTTTAGTAGGTTATTACTCAAAAATGAGTTACTTATGAATATTTTTTAACTAAAATTTAGTTACATTAAACTTAATTTTTAGTACCTAGTAAGTTACTAACAATAGAGTAAAATTAACTCATCATTGAGTGGGCTGGTGAAGAAACTAGGACAAAAGTGTGACCTATTTACGAATTATAAGGGAAAACTAACTCAAAAAATATTTGATTTTAACGAAATATTGATTTTAAACTTCACTATATTGTGTAAATATTGAGTAAAATTTCCCACACTTTCATGAGTAAGAGATACTCAAACATTGTGTGTAGAAATTTTACACAATTCTTTGTGGACCCGTTTTGACAAAGTATTGTGTTCATTTTGAGTTAAATTTAACTCATAATTTTTTAGAGTGTAGGTATCATAAATCATATAAAATTTTCAATCTAGTAGTGTGTTGTAGCCGGCGCCAAAAAATTTTCACATTACTGCTACAATATAATTATATACAAAGGCCCTTAGTTGTCATTGGAATCATATTTCTTCTCCAGCATTTATTGCCATCTGTGGATATGAAAAGTACGAATTAACAGCTAACTGGATCCCTCGGCTTCAAAACCTTCAGATTGACATGGGGGAAGAACACAATGAAAGTATTCCAGTGATTGAGCCTATCTCACTTTTCTATATAAAAATAATGCCATGTAGATGACTCTGTGACAATAGAATGTCTGACCAACCTTGTTAGTACATTTCGAGGAAAACCAGCTGACTTATTCAAGTGCATAATGTTCAAAGTTCACTATATCGGTTTTCAGGTAATCATTAAAGTAAAAATGCCTATTAGCTCTTGATTTTAAATCATTTATTGGTTTGGATTAAATATGTTTATATGACAGCATACATTTTGGTACCAATGATATAAATAATTAGATATATGTTCCTGTTATTGATATATAATGAGACACTGTTATCTGCATTATTAAATATTAATGAACAGCTGTTCTAAAATGTTTAAATATTAATGAGTAAGCATCCCTCTAAATAAAATTTTGACGCCAGGCTTTGACTGAGGAGTTAATAATTTGCATATTAGGTGGCTATACTGGCTATTACTGTAGCACCATTTTTTGCAGTTACTGCACCAACAAAATTTACACCATGGTCTAGATCAGTGGTTCTCAAACGGTGGGTCGCGACCCCCCATGTGGTCGCAATGATTCTTTTAGGGGTCACCGAGAGTATGGTGAACATAAAGTATAAGCTTAAAATTATTGAGATGCTTGAACTACATTCATTCAATATTACGAGGTGGCGTCCCGATGTAGGAACCCGCGTAAGAATACAATAAACGTCAGCCAATATTAACTCGATAAAGGAGAGAAATAGAACCATCAGAATACACAACACAGGAGTAAGAGATGCTGTCGAGACCATTCTGCGTATGAAGTGTAACTTGCCGGGTCATGTGGCCAGAGTAACCGATGGTCGATGGACCAAAAAAATTTACAATGGAGATCAAGAGTGGAAGCATACAGAAACAGAGGAGGCTGATGGCACAGGACCGGAAAGAATGGCAAAATATGAGAGAGGCTTTTGTCCAGCAATGGACAGTATAGGCTGATTATGATTCAGATGATATTTAGTTGATAAGTCCAAATTTTTATACCTAGATACATGTATGCAAGGGGGTTTTGCTGGCCCAATAATTATGATTGCTTTGAGAATTTGTGATAGCGTTTCTGGAAAAGTTTGCTTCATCTGTAAACATTATTTCATGCTCAAACAAAGGATTATGAGCAATTTTCTCCAGAAACCAATTACAAAAATGAACTCACAAAGGAGAGTCTCTGGGAAATAACACTTTAACCCGTTGAATATGATACGGGTATAACCGAAAATCGTGCAGAATTTTCCAAACTAGAACGCGCCAGAGATTCAAATTATTTCCAAGTTTTCCAGTACTAAGTTCAGGATTTTCATCAATAGAATTTAAACCTGCTTCTTCAATTTCTGGAGTTCTTACGATCCGATAGACCCTTTTTAATTGATTATTTGGCTTCAAATTACCTGTTTCAGTAAACCTTCTATGTATGTTTGCAAATGTTCGCCTATCTGGTATGACTATTAGGGAAGCGCTCTTGATACAATCGCCTAGCTTCCGACGATCTACCATCAGCCAAACCATACATGTAATGCTTGTCTGCCAACTCCTCATTAGTAAACTCAACCATTCCTTTTCAAAATAAAAATCAGATATTTTAAACACCAAATTAATAAGACCCGAAGACCTGAATTTAAAAACTGAACTGTCAAAGTAAATGACAATAGAATTAATAATTCAATGATAAGTAATAACTATTTTTTAATGAAGCAATAGGTTTTTTCAAATTTTCTACTAAAAAACTTCCAAAATACGAAGCGGTACGTAAACTCTAAAGTGTATTTTTGAAATTCTTATTTATTTATGAGCAAATTTGATCTATTGAATTTTTTTAATACCGACGCACGGTTTTCGTCTAAAAAAATAAAATCCATTTCTCTGCATGTTCATAACAATATCGTTAATATGACAATATGACCAATAATCACCATGCAGAGAAAAATATTTTATTTTTTTTAGGCGAAAACTGTGCTTCGTCGTACTAAAAAAATCAATATATCAAATCTGCTCATAAATGCATAAGGATATCAAAAATACACTTGAGATTTCGTACCACTTCATATTTTCGAAGTTTTTCTGTAGAAAATTTTTTAAAAACCTATTACTTCATTAGAAAAGAATTATTACTTATCATTGTCTTATGAGTAGACTGTGACTGTAAGAATTATTAATTCTGTTGACAGTTCAGTTTTTAAATTCAGGTCATCGCGTCTTATTAATTTGGTGTTTAAAATATCAGAGCATTGTTATTTTGAAAATAAATGAGTTTACTAATGAGGAGTTGGCAGACATACTTTACATGTATGGTTTGGCTGATGGCAGATCGCCGGAAGCTAGGAGATTATATCAAGAGCGCTATCCTAATAGTCATACCAGATACAAGAACATTTGCAAATGTACAGGGTGATCCGCTATATTTTGACCAATGGATATCTCGGTTAATATTGGTTTTAGAAAGAAGTTTAAATTAGCGAACTTTTAGTATTTTACCTGAACCATCATAAAATGAAATCAGAAAAAACAATCGAGCATCAGAAGTCACATATTTTTTATTAATTATGATTTTTTTAAATGGAATATCTGGTTTTTCTTTTCACTGTTTGATACAGAATTCTTTTCTGATTTCAAATATATAAGGGTTGATGGCATTAATTTCAGCCGTTATGGAATTATATTGAATTTTATTTATCTACTTTTTTAAATAACTAACAATTTAGTAACTTATTAATTTTAATTAATCGTCATATTTATTATTGTCTCTCTGACAAGCGGATGATAATGTCAGTTGATTTCCTATGAATGATGGGTTACACTGAGGCAGAGAAGCTGGAAATATTTAAGATATATATTATTATATCTGCAGATGTAATAAGCGTGACGCACGTCAAGAATACAGACGGCGTCATCCAGAGGTAAATAATACTCCTATTGCCAACACTTTTCGAAACATATTAATCAATTAACGGCCCGAAAACCTTTACGAAGGAAAACAAGATGCCATGAAATACTTGAAGATGAAGAACTTGCTGTTCTTTTGTATTTGAAGGTGATTTACACCATGAAATTTTGGAATATTGTGGCTATATGATAAATTTATTACAGAACGATGCAGATTTATTTAATAATATTATTTGGACAGATGAAAGTTCTTTCAATACAGCATCAGTTCCAAATCCCAAAAACACCCTTTTTGTGCATTACAGAATCCTTTTTTAACTATTGAAATTATGCGATCTGGACGGGTATCGTTAAATGCTTGGTGTGGTATCATTCGTAATAAGAACTAACCTAATCTTCTTCGAGGGATCATTGAACGGACACCAATTAGATGAACTTCTCACTAACGAGATTGATGAAATTGTCACCAATTTTCCGCTAAATGTAGCAAGACATTTTATATGGCAGCACGATGGTGCACCGGGTCATAGTGTTCTATTTGTCAGGGAATTTTTAAATCAAAATTATGAGACTTGGATTGGTCGTGGTGGAGTAATTGGATGGCCTCCTAACAGTCCGGACCTTACCCCGTTATATACATTTCTGTGGGGATATTTGAAAGATAAAATAAGTTCAATGCGGCTGAATGATATTGAGCAAATGGAAGTTCATATACAAAAGGATATTAATTTTTTAAATAATGAAAGACCCGATTTTATTGCACATGCCATAGAGCGATTGAAAGCTGGCTGCCGCCTGTGACCAAATGGGCGGGGTACACTTTGAGCACCTGTTAAAATAACTTTGCAAGAAATTATTATATTGTGCTGTTTATTGATTAAAATTATTTAGAAAATTGTTGGCACTAGGAATATTATTTACCTTTGGATGACGCCGTGTATGTTCTTGACGTGCGTCACGCTTATCTCATCATTCATAGGAAATCAACTGATATTATCATCGGCTTGTCAGAGAGGCAATAATAACCATGACAATTAATTAAAATAAGTTACTAAATTGTTAGTTATTTAAAAAAGTAGATTTATAAAATTCAATATAATTCCATAACGGCTGAAAATAATGCCATCAACCCTTATATATTTGAAATCAGAAAAGAATTCTGTATCAAATGTGAAAAGAAAAACCAGGTATTCCATTTAAATAAAAAACCATAATTAATAAAAAATATATGACTTCTGATGCTTGATTGTTTTTCTGATTTCATTTTATGATGGTTCAGGAAAAATACCAAAAGTTCGCTAATTTAAACTTCTTTCTAAAACCAATATTAACCGAGATATCCATTGGTCAAAATAGAGCGGATCACCCTGTACATAGAAGGTTGACTGAAACAGGTACTTTGAAGCCAAATAATCAATTAAAACGGGCCCATCGGACTGTAAGAACTCCAGAAATTGAAGAAGCAGTTTTAAATTTGATTGATGAAAATCCTGAACTTAGTACTAGAAAAATTGGAAATAATTTGAATATCTCGCACAATCTGACTCCAAGTCATTTACTTTACTAAGTTGGTTTAATTCCAAAAAGTAAAAAATGAGAAATATTTCAGATTTTTGACGAACTGTAGCTCGCTTAGTTTTCAATTTAGGAAAAACTTTTGTCATGAAAGTTGTTTGGCTTTTTATTTCCTTTCAAATTGAATCCAAGATAGTTTTTGCTAGGACATAGAGAAAATAAGTTATAGCTGAAAATCCAGAAAGAGGGCGAACATTTTGAGGTTTTATGGTTACAGTTAGTTGTGCCAAGGGTGCAGGAAGTCGAAAACTTGGTTTCGGCATACTTTCGACAATATTTACAAGATAAAAAAAATAAAATCTTCTAGCTGATTTGCTTCGAGGCTAAATGTACCCCGTGTGGGCAGTTTACACGTAGTAGTAGTCAAAACTTCATAAAACCTAAACCAAGCGGTCACCCTTTCAAGTACTGGCCACGCCGACGTTGCTTAACTCCAGTGATCGGAGTAGAACTACGTTTTACTCTTAACGAACATGTAACAACTCTATAATTGTGTTCTGTCTCATTCTCTCGCAGGCTACATCCTACATCCCAGAGAAACCTTCTTTAGGGCCGTGAGCCGAGTGAGAATGGGAGTGATTTGGGACTCGATGAAACGGAAACGAAAAAGCGACACCAATAAAAAGATATAGATCTATAGGATGTAGCGTGCGAGAGAATGAGATAGAACACAATTATACAGTTGTTTCATGTAGAGAGTAAAAAGTAAAATGTAGTTTTCGTCCGATCACTGAAGTTAAGCAACGACGCGACGGGCGTGGTTAGTAGATACTTGGCTTAGTTTTATGAGGTTTTCACTTCTACCGCGTGTAAATTGCACACATGAATTTTTTGAAGTGAAAATTTCTTTAGCATGTGTGTGATTTGAGGCTCGATGAAACGAAAAGGCGGCAGTAAAAAGAGATCTATAGGATTTAGTCTGCCAGAGAATGAGATAGAACACAGATATGCAGTTGTTACATGTATATTAAGAGTAAAAACTAGTTCTCGTCCGATGACTGAAGTTAAGCAACGTCGGGCGTGATTTAGTTTTATGAAGGTTCACTTCTACCGCGTGTGAATAGCACACATGATTTTCTTTTTAGTTTAATTTCTTATAAAGTCTGAAAATATGATTACAGTACAGACCTTCGAACTTCATCGCTTTATACAAAGATGCTATCAATTTACCAAATTATTCGGTCACCATTACTCAGACAAATTAAACAAAATCCATGTTCTCGCTGACACATTCACTCGTTACGTACAGACGTCTCTTCTTCTGCCAGACTTAGTTTGGTCCGGTTTTAGGTATTTTTAAAACCCTTTTAGCGCAGATTTTTTTTATTTTTTGAAACTAAAGTAGTGGTCTGAGCCTTCGCAGGGACTGGTGGCTTAAACCGTAAGTCCTTGAAAATCCTAGCCTCTATACAGGTTGCGGCAACGATAGGGCGAAGGAAGATGACATCTACATATACCATTAAAATATTTTAGAAAGTTGAACGGCATGATATGCACGTACGAGAAAACAAAATTTATTTTTTTTAAGTGGAACACTCTATATATTCTGAAATTTTTGGTTATTTGATATTGACATGTGAAAAACATCTTTTTCACCACTCTGAGTATCTGTAGAATTCAAAGGGCCTATCTTACATTAAAACGGATTACATTTTCCTTTTTAATTATCTCTCATTTGACTGTAACTTGCTGTTTAACGGGAAGTTAAAATTGTTAAAGTTACTTCCGGTTAAACAGTGAATTGGTAATAGATAGTAAAAACTAAGATAGGAAAGTTCAATCGGGTTTGCTTTATATTGAGCCGTTTGGACTCTATAGGAATTCAAAGTGGAGAAAATGACGTGTTTCACATGTCACTATCCCAAAAACCAAAGAATTTAGATATGTGATGAGTTATATCAAATACGCATAGATTTTCGAATAAAATTCAAAAATAGTTTTGGAATAAAAAGCGTGCTTCATCTAAAAGACTTAAGTTTCCATAGCCAATTATTTTTGAGCCTTCCTGTATATGGCACAATATTTTGAAAATATGCCTCTTTTCATCCTACATATCATGTTATTTAAGTTTTTAAACAATATCTTTACTGCTTCAATTCCTCTATAAATACAATACCCTGTATCCCATGAAAGATATTATAAGAAGTGATATATGTACCTTTGGCCTTATCAATAATTAATGCAGGATAAAAAGTTGTGGGGTAGGAACATTGGAACCGCCACCATCTAAAACAGTAATACATAACACTTATATATTTTTTGTTTATTAAAATTACGTCATCTAAATAACACAAACCTAATTATAAAAGAAAGGACAAGTGATATAATATGCAACTGTCCTCCATCCCTCTCTCATGCAGAAATCGCTGACGCTGCGCTGTGTTGCGTCCGACCAATGACATTTCGATAACTGCATCATTATTTCTACTACTAAAATGGTTTAGGCTATTTGTATTATTCCTTCATGCAGGATGAGCAATTTAAAGTGTTACAGTGCGATATCACAAACACAGTTTGGACTACTTTAATAAAAATGTTGTAAAGTAATATTTTTTATATTGACAAAAACCCCTATATTTTTGTAGGGCAATGTGGAAAGTTTGAAATGTCAAATTCGATTCTGCGTCAAAAACTACATAATGTTGCACTTGCTCTACTGGTTACACACGAATTTGTGCATAATGGTATATAAAGAGATCTTTAAATGGTAAAGCTATACATATCTAAGTAACGTAATAAGTAGCTGGTTCCGTTGCTATTTACATAACTCTAGTTGCATCAACTGGTGGCAGTGCTAACAAAAGGAGTAATCTGCGTTCCAGTCTGGATTCATATCCATTATCGAACAAAACTACAAACATGTAATCGACGTGTTATTATTAATTCCGGAAGAATGTAGAAATAATTACCGAGAAGCTGCACAATTTGCGAACTATTAGGCTTCCTAAAATCTTATATGGCATTTCAGCAGTTAGAAAACCGATGGCGGAAATTAATGAGGAAATGGCCGATGGGATTTTGGGTGAAGTAGTGTTACATCCACACGTTACATCAAGATAACTCGTTAACTTGTTAATAGTTCGGAATGTGTTAAACATTGCTACTGACTATTTTACATTCAGATTTGTAAAACCGGGTAACATTCTGCAGCCAATTAAGTTATATAAACATTTACTAAACTCCACAATGGATTAGAGTTAAAACCAATCAAGCTTCTTGGTCAGCTGTTACCTGGGTGGTAGAGCAGGGAACAGAGTTATTGAGATACACTAAATGAGGAAATATACAATTACTTTTTAGGAGATAACTAATACCAATTTCTCATTAACAATAAAAATCAGCAAGAAGTCTGATTTCAGCAGGATGCTGGGTCTCGCCGCTCTTTGCGCAACAAATCTAATATGCATACCCTAAATGGCACGTTGGAGATAGAGGGATTGGTTGTGGTAGCCCTGCAAACCAACCTGTACGATCTCCTGAATTGACTGCATCCATTTTTTTCTGGGCTGGATTGAAAAAAAGAAACCGTTTACATTAGAAAACAGAAAAGACTGCATTTACTAACAAGATAGAATTTTAAAATGTTTGGAAGTAGATGGAGGCCCTTTCAATCACAAGTACGGTCGTTGTTAAATTTACTGTATTAGGCTAGTTTCTTTTTATTTGTCAAAAATTCGTTGCTTTGCAACCAGCAGAGTGAATGTAACAATTTTGTGCACATAGACGTATTTTCTGACGATTAAAAGAATTTTTGAAAAAATATGTCTTTTCATTTGGCATTGATTAACTTGCCAAATTTCAAAACGTGGAGGCGGGTAAATATGAAAAATATTATAACGACATTACTTTGCTATATTTATATTATTATATTTAAATGTTCAGAACAGATTTTAAAGATGCACTTTGAAATTCTGACCCTATATATCGCAAGTACGTAGTAACTAGAATATGCAGTTTATTTCCGATTTATCATTAAACAACTGAACTTTGAAAATATTGAGGGGTAATCTCGCCTGCAGATGTTTACGTTGTTTTTTTTTATAATATATTGAATTATTGTGTGCGAACAATATATCGAATTAGTCAATTACATTTCTTGGGATGTCAATACGAAATAACGACATTGATTTTATCATAACAGGAGTGGTACTAATCAATTATTGTCCTTAGGGTTAACATGTCATGAAAAAGATACGTACAATTTGCGTTAATTGGAAATTTTAATTTTTTTTTTGAATAGACTATTAACGGAATCCTGAATTGGCATTGGGGCGTTTACAGCCAAAGCGATACATTTTATGCGGATGCAATAATAAAGTTATGGTAGGTGCGTGAAATATGGATTGTCTGTTTAACTTTCTTTAATAATAATAATTGTAATATCTGTGTGGGGCACTTTAAATTTAAGTAAATTTATTTTCTCCTGAAACTTTTTTAGCAACTGCTCTTATTTAAAATTTCAATATGGCTGCTGTGTAAAAATATCTGATAAATAAAGTTTTTTCTGCACCCGCGTTTCAAAAATGATACAACTCAATTTTTTTTTAATTTCGATTTAACACAGTTTTAAAACTACCACGGATAACTATATTTATAGGAAACACGTCACATCTGAGTTTTCAATAGTTGTCGTTAGATGGTGGAAGTGACACATCGCGATTCGCGAATTGAAACAGGAACAGTAGCAGAGACAAGAGGAGAGACTGGTAACTGGCCCCGTAAATGTGATAATTATTGTTCTTTATTTCTTTTTGTTTCACGTAACTTCCTATACCTACTTATTTCCTTGTCATTCATCAAGGGAAGCGAACGTAGGTGGAGCAGTCATCGCTTTCCCCGTGATTGCCAAGTTGCCTACAGTTTCTGTATATAAATATTGATGTTCTTTTTTGCTTGATTAAGAAACAACAGATATACCATGAATCAAATATTTTCAGTTTGACAACGCTGCACTAGAATGGTGACGCGCGCAAATGGCGGAGCAGGTTTGGCATTTTTGTAATGACCGCTTTGTTTGGTTGTGCAGTTTACGTTTTTTCTGATTTATTGTGCGATTCTCATTGTTTCCCACCTTGAATTATTTACTTTTTTTAGTGTTTCAAAGGTGCTGGTTGTGCAGTTCAATTTGCTATTGTCTTCATAGATTTTAATATTTGAGCTCTCTTTTAACCACTCAGGTAAATGCCTTTCTTTGATTTAAAAGTTAATAAAAACTTTATTCGAATCTGTTTATTATTTCAAGCCAATTCAGTACCTCAAACAATTTAGAGGTCATAAGAGTAGTCTAATATATATTGTAATTCATTTATCTAATTGTGTATCGGTATATTATTTCTTTTTGTTTTCTTCGTCCTTCGAGGAGATTTTGTGATTTCATTTATTAAGTGTCAGATGATTTTGGCAGTTAGAAGGGTTCAATCGAATCGACGTTCCCAGGTAACGGTTCCCTGCTGATTTTTAAGGCATGTTTACTTGCTTCTTGGCGAACATGGTTTAGATCAGAAGTTCGATTAACCGAGCTGTGACGTCAGATGGTACTTCATGTGCTTGGACTCGCTATTTCACATAAGCTAAGTTGGCAACAATGGTTCGAAATCAAGGTGTTGAAATTCGTTCCGTGAAAGATCAGGGTTTTCTTTTTACGCTAGACCGGCATCTTTTGTGAAGCCTTTTCGAGATACCATTGGACTGGTTAAAATAATTATTTTATGATATTTTTGTTACGTTTATGTATTTCGACCCTAACCAGTGCCATGGAGGCTACCTATAAAAGTTTTTGTTCAGTTATTAGAATCCTACCTCCACGTGGTAAGTCACAAAATCTACATGCTGTCTTCAGTGGAATTAATTGTATTTTCTAATCTTTCTAGAAGAATCTATGTTGCTGTTGCTCTCATATGCCGATCCTTGAAATTGACAATTATTGATTTTGAAGCAGTCTCTTGAATGGACACTATTCGTTTTGTTCCACTGGCTATTACCAGACAACAGACCCTATAGATTGTTCTATAGGTAAGAGAACAAACTAGTAAGGTTATGAGTAATCTTTTCAATGTTAGATATTTATTTTTTTTTAAGCCAAACAATTGTTTTTATGGTCCTCTCCGCGGGTACCGCTCTAGCACACGTATATAGCTTTGCCTTAATTGCGATGTCGATTGTTGCGTGTTTTGGGTTAGATCCACCACTTGCGTGTTATGCCCTTGTTGCTTATCATCGGCTGGATGTTGTGCACCAATGTTTGGAAAGGTCAGGTTATGATTTGAAGATGCATGGACCGTAAATATACTAATACTGGTATTAATTTGGAGAAGGGCGAGTATGTGTGGTATATTTGATTGTAGCTGTTGGTGTACCGAATTTATGTTTGTATTTAGGCCTCTTATATTACAGAAATCTATTCTAAATTGGTTCGGTATCTTTGCTGTCTGTGAAATGCTGCATGAAGGGCTCCCAGGGCCACCCGGCACCCGGAGAACCGATTGGCCGGGGAGTTTACCTCCGGAATATTTTGATCCTGGAAGCACCATCATGTCCATATATTCCTACTGTGGAACCAGAACCACCAGCGCGGACGCGGAACGTGATTCGGAAAAACACTTAGCACTTCCCAGTTCTGGTGGGGTGGTCTTTCACCGGACGATGCGAGTAGGCGTATGCATCTACCACCTAGGGCCGCTTCCACTAGAAGCGTCGGCCTCAGACTCATTCCTTTTGTGGTCACTAGTCTGATAGGTGTAAGAATGAGGTTTGTTGGGTCACTCCCCAGTGATCAGCTCCAGACTTTGTACTTTGGTGTTTTCCAGCTTGGAGGAGGACGATGGGATTTGATGGGTCGCATCCCGTGGCAAACTCGGAAAGGCGAGGGGGTCACTCCCAGTAATCAAACTGCTCTCCCCAGTTTGACATTCCTGTCTGCTAATACAATGCAGCCCCTCTTGCCACTAACTATCATTGATCAGCCCCAGACATTGTACTTCGGTGTTCTCCAGCCTGTGGCGGGGGCGTCACTCCCAGTAATCAAACTGCTCTCACTAGTTTGACGTTCATGCCACCTAATACAATGCAGCCATTCTTATCACAAACTGTCATTGATCTGCTCCAGACTTTGTACTTCGGTGTTCTCCAGCCTGGGAGAGGACGATGGGATTTGATGGGCCACATCCCGTGGCAACTCGGGAGCGCCTCTCCCCGCAATCATACTGCTCTCACGAGTTTGACGTTCCTGCCAGCTAATACAATGCAGCCCCGCTTGCCACAAACTGTCATTGATCAGCTCCAGACTTTGTACTTCGGTGTTCTCTAGCCTGAGGGATGACGATGGGATTTGATGGGCCACATTCCGTGGCAACTCGAAATTACTCCCCGTAATCAAACTGCTCTCCTGCCTGACCTATTCAGAAACAACACTACTCATCTCCAGACCTAACGAGCATTTCAATTGAGGAGTTTTCATGTGTTAACCTACCAGGTAGGCAAACGCCAACATTACTAGGTTACAAAAAGTAGTTTAAAACGGTTCAGGTAAACTTAATAAATAATTTTAAATCACATTGTATTTTTTTGGTTGTGTCACTTTTGAAGCGGAGGTGTGACATATTATTATGTTAATATGGAATAAACATAATTTGCAGAAACAATGGTCTTCCATAATATAGGTTAATTATGATATATACCACAAGTACGGCATAATAGTATTATTTGTACAATAATGCAACTGATTGGCACAAAATTATGTTTGCAGACTGTAGATAAATTTGCGAGAACCAGTTTTTACACCTATCAAGTAGACGCTCTTTAAACAAAACGTTTTGTTTACACTAAAAGAATCGCGCAATATGATAAACATGATAACTCCACAAACAATTTAAATCGTTTCCAGTAAAATAGGTTACTAAAGAAAAACCCGGCATTGTTTACACATCAGCAAAACATCATGTTTTGATTAAATATTCGCATAGTTTAATATTGTCACTCACAAACTTGCAACTTTTAACTTTACTATTTATCATAATTAATGTACAATTTTATTCTCAAGTTGCGATTTGTGTCTGCAGAGCGTGAAGTTTTCGAGTGATGGCAGTCACTTTCATAATTATTATTCCTTAAAATATGTATGAGAGACACTAACTGAAAAGGATACTTTGAATCCCCCAGGGAAGGTCTCGAAGGTGACGCAATAGAAGTTAAAGACACGCAGGGTTTAGTGCTGGCAGAATTGGTTGGAGACGCGGTGAGTACGGCCTATCAGAACAATTGCCCAGAAAAAAAAATGGAAACAAAAGAAAATTAAGGTATCGTGGAACGAAAAGCTCGTAGAGAAGATTCTGTAAAAGTGTTAAGGCGACTCTCTAATGCTAGAAAATTTACATAATCTTTGCGAGGGAAGGATCAAAGGTTAATGGACCCGAATTCCTCAAAAGAAACGATAGCACCTACATGGGACCACGAAGGAAAGTTCAAAACTGTTTTTGCACACGTTCAGCTTTAAGGCACTGAGAGCTCGTATATTTCAGAAATTATTAAACCTTAACCGCTTGTTTGTTATATATATAAAAGTACAGCATATATAAATGATCTGAATAATTATCGTGGCATTTTCTCATATGGATAATTCCTGATGTTTTAGAATTGAGTTTCCCGGATAGCAAATATGAAAAAGAACACACCAAACGTGTTAAAAGCGTCTCTCATAAACATTTGTTTGCGAAATTAAGAGTGGCCGATAGAAGTGGATAACTTCACACCTTCAGGATCGAAAATCGAAAGCCGAATAATCATTTTTAAATTGTCATCAACGATCACGTCATTAAATGTTTGCTGTATGCCGATGATCTGAAGTTTTACTCAGATATTAAATCGAAAGGTTTATATGCTTAGATTAGTTGACTGGTACAAATGGTGGATTGGTGAAAATGCGTTAAAATTGAATTTAGTTACAATAGAAAATCTTGTAAATTTAGTGCTTTTATTGTATATACGACAAGCATAATTTCGTAAAACAGTTCAGTGCTGTGCGATAAATGAAGTTTGTGAGAAGTGCATCTAATTTACTATACTGACGTACCAGTAACCGCGGCTCCAAACAACTTTCGCAAAGCTCATCAGGAACTTTATATTCATCCCAATAAGAGGAAGATACACACACCGCCAAAATTCCTGAACCACCTATTAAATTTTTTACATAAATAGTTTGTTTACGCTAAATTTACTGTGAATGTAAAGTATATCTCTTTGTATTCCAAGGTACAATATAATGTGCTTAAAAATTGTTAACGCTCGACCAGAAGCAATTCCGATAAAATTAGTTTCTAAATCATACTTATCCGTTCCGTGATATTTACATATTGTGTGTACCTCTTGCTTTAAAAATGCCGGGAAACGTGATTTCGCCATTTGATAGAGACAGAATAGTCGCTTTACATCAAGAGCATTTTTCAAATCATGCAATTTGAAATCGATTGGGTATTCCAACAAGTTCTGTAATTCGTATCGTGAATTTGTATGAAGAAACTAGAATCTTTGATCAAAGACGTGGAACTGGTCGCCCTAGAGTAAACCGTATGAATGGGAATCCCTTTTTGTATGGTTTTTAAATTGCAACGGCATGTAGCGACAGTGACGACAGTCAACCACAAACGCTCGAATTTTAGGGATTTATAATTATTCGCCGCACAGTTCTTATTGTGATAGACAGGACTATGACTGGACACATTTACGCAGAAAATAATACACGCGGTGTAATTCATTCACGTCGCAATGAAATTGGCGACCATTTCTTATTTATGGACGACAACGCCAGACCTCATCGCACTAGAATATGGAAATATTGAAAGATTGACTGACCGGCGAATTCTCCCGACATGAATTTGATCGAACAGGATAGGATTATGTTCATAGATGGATTCATAATAGGAATAATCCACTTTTAATCCTTCAGGACCTAGGTCCTGAAGAGGAGTGAAACAATCTCTCGCAAGCAGCAGCGTAACTAGCCACCTGACCTGGGGGGAGCCTAGGGTGGGCCTGTTATTGTGATATGGATAAAAAATCAAAGTCAGTCTTTTCCTGGGGGGGAGGGGGGGCTAGCGATGTCTGGGAGGGGCTTGGCCCCCCTAGGCCCCTCTGTAGTTACGCCGCTGCTCGCAAGAAACCATTAATAATCTCATTGTTTCCATGCACAGGCGTGTCAACTTTTTGTGGCAGAGGAGGGGAAGACAGACCGATTATTAAATGTACTATTAACTTTTTTGTATTACATTTAATTCTTGTTTTGTAAAAAAAATCAAAATCTATTTTTCCATCATTTTGTTAATTTTTTTTACTCCATATACGAAATTTTTATAACTCCAAAATCCACAAATTTTTAGCCATTACTAAATTTTCTTTGCCATACTTTTTTTTATAATAAAAAAATAATCATTTCCTAAATAAGAAGAATTTTGGCGATGTGTTATTTCAGTGCGACTGAAAAATTTCAACGTAATCAATCAATTATGCGTTTTTTTTAATAATGGTGTGTAATTGTTTACAGGATTGTTACGTATATATTGAAATATCGCCTACCGAGTTTAGTATAAGAGAGAGAAAACAAACTTTAAATACAGAAGATTTACAATCAAAAAAATAAATGAGCATCGCAAAACTGAAAAAATATCAACCCTCGCTTTTTTTCGGATAGTCTGTCCGATTTCGAATATACCAGCTTTGATATCTTTAAGGATCACAATAACAAGAACTGTGCCATAAGATCAATACATTAGCATTAGATCAACATATTGTTTTATACCGCGTAATCACGTCCCCAAAATCGCCAAGGCAGCAGCACAAAAGCTAGGAGCACACTAAAGAGCAAAAAAGTTGTATACACCTCATCAGCTCTTACTGCTCTATAAGGCCCAGATAAAACCATCTCTGGAATACTGTTCCCATGTGTGGAGCTCGGCACACAAATACTCGCTCAAGATATTGAACTCCATACAGAGGAGAGCAGTCCGTCTTTTGGATGACCTAGAGTTGACTAAAGACCTTGACAACCTTGAACATCGGAGAAAAGTGGCGGACCTATCTCTTTACTATCTATACTACTACGGAAGGTGTTCGAACGAGCTGGCATTTATGAGTCTGCTCAGAGGTCGGCAAAACAGAAACTCCCGTCAAACACAAGCTGATCATCAACATACGTTGCTGTTACGGGACTTCTTTATCTAGAGGACAGCCTCGCTCTGGAATGGATTTCCGACTAACGTCTTTCCCGAAAACTACAACCTACAGCGCTTCACGTCCAACGTCCACCATCTTTTCCGCACATTCACCGCTCGTTGAGTGGTCTAAGATTTTCCTTTTATGTGTCTGCCGAACATTTGTATCTCTTATTTTCAAAGATTATTTCCTTCATCGTAAAATGGACCAATCAGACAGAACGATTTTCTGAATAAATTTTGTTTGATAAGTGATTATTGCGTTAGATCTGTTTAGCAGCGATTAAACTGCGTCCTTCATATTGGATTTCGTTTTGTCGATTGCAGCTGATTCTTGAAATTTTCATTAAAGGTTTTTGAAAAAACATTATTTTCTAAATGGTTCAAATGATCTAATATTGATTTTTATTGCTAAAACTCCGATTTTCTTTAAAATTTGCATTTCATTATTTTGGTATGAGGTGACAGAAAATGTAAAATTTTAAAATATTTACATGTCGACTTTGATAGGCGGGCCTAGTCAACGCATCATTGGTGTATGTAACCAAGGTGACAAAAACACAAATATCATGTAAAGCGTCGTTTTCAACGTTCTGAATGTGTTTTTGGTGCTTTGATCAAATCTAAAGTTACCGTTAAATTTTTTTAACGGCTTTTATAGATTTAATTTAACTAATTCAGGAAATAATCTAGCCATATACCACTCAAACTATGAATTTAATCGATTAAACTACATTCAATAATTCTCGCATGCTTTTTCTTTTTGGCAAAGAGTTTCATGCAAAATAATTGTATAAATATAATATTATTAATTATATATTTTTAACATCTTTGCGTTGTTCATTTATTTATTCTGATAATAAATCCTGGCGGTTCGTGAAAAAACCTACAAATTTTATACTTATAATTTGTATCTATCTCTTATAATAAACTCGATATTTAACTCCGGCTAAATCGGAAGTTAAAGCCATACGATAGATAATAAAAAACTAAGACAGGGAAGTGCCAATCAGTTCGCTCTAAGTTAAGCCGTTTAAATTTTATAGCCTATCATAATGAGTAAAATGTCAATTCTCAAACGTCAAGATTTTGAAATCAGTTGGGTTAAGGGTATGTTATATTAAATACATGTAGAATTATTCGCAAAATTTCTATTTAAAAATGTGTAATCCAATACGCCCTTATGCGAATATTAAATCATCACTAGCCGAAATTTCTTTCTAACTTGAATGCTATAGGAGCACTGGCGTTTACCTACAGCAATTTTGAGCCTTCACGCATGCGTACGTGCGAATTCATATATTTTTCAAAGTTCTTTTTTCCTATTTTTTTCTTGATTTTGGCCATTGCCTTGGGTTAGTTTGGGCATTGAGTTTAGTTTGGTTGCGCCCGCGGACCGAGCGAAGCGAGCGGACGGCTATGCGTGAAGTGAAATATTAGAACGACAACACCGGGCTGCATATTCATATCGAACGTATAGGATCGCAAATTTTATAGCGCGACTGTAATGTAAATGTGCATAATTTTCAAAGCAGCGAAACGAATCCATATCTCTACGTTCTAGCAAATTTCTACATCGCCTCGGTGGTGCGTAGTGATTGCCTGTCATTCCTGCGCTGCGGGTTCGATTCCCGTCGGTCGCGACAGATGTTTTGTTTATTGTTTTTTATTAATTTCCCCTTTTCTTAATTTTGGGTTAGTTTGGGTCAGCCTTGGGTTAGTTTGGGTTAGCACTTGGTTAGTTCTTGTTGATTGAGCCCCCGTAGCGAGCGGAGGGCCATGCATAGCCATAATAATACCTATTAACATTTATATTATAGTCGCCTATACGCCTGTCATAACAAGATGCGATCCTGTACGCTCGATATGAATATGCCACCGGGCTGCTGCCAAATGTGCTGTTCCGAAAGTCGAAAATTTACTGTAGGTAGACGCAAGACGCAAGTATACAGGAGATATAGAAGACCGACGCACTCATAGAACCATCTATATAATATAGACTACACACAAGAACAACACATGTATATTAAATTTATTTCTTGGAAACTTCTGCATTAAAACTACTAACCCAAACTAACCCAATTGATCAAAAACACTAGTATAACCCGTAATTTAAAAAAAAATCTAAATATATATGTCGCAACCTCTTAGTGTAATTAGCCGTTTCATGAAAAGTCTGACCACTTTATGAAATGTAACAAACATAACCAAAGCTAACCTAAAATAAAAGCATTTCATCAAGTGGATAGATTTTTTTAATGGAACGACTATTTACACTAAACAGCTGAGGTAGAAAATATGTGATTAATCTAAATATGCTTTTTTCAGTACACATAGAATTGGTAGATATATAAAATTGTTACATAGTGGATCTTACCAAAGAAAATTCCATATTACGATAGAATTTTCTTTGATCTTACTCATTCAAATGAGTCCAATTATTTAATTGTAGAGATATTGGTATATCGGGGACGCTGGAAAATAACTGCTAACATGGCAGACAAATCTTACTGCACCATACAAATGAATCTGCTTATCATTTGAAAACAAGGTTATCATAGGTATGCATCAGCGAGTTTATACAATTTAACTGCAAGTAGTGCTTAATTCGAATAAATATAACTTCTATTAAATATAGGTATATATACCTATAATTTTATTGTCGATAAAAGTTGGTGCTTGGAAAAAAACTAACTTTGACAATGCTAAATTAAAGATAAGTTGTACAGGGTACTAAAAAAATTCAAAAATTAATGTAAAAAGACACAAAAAAATTGAAATATCGGAAAAACTTCTACAGGAAAAATAAAGCTCTTATTAAGATAAAAATAAAAGTCAAATACCATTTTCTTCAAAAGTGCATCGTTGCTGAATATAATAAGGACAAAACTAATAAAAAGAGGGGTTTTTCGACGTTTTTTCAATATTTGTCATGGATTCTCTCAGCAACAGTGCACTTTTGGAAAAAATGGTATTTGACTTTTATTTTTATCGTAATAAAAGCCTTATAGGTTTTCCTATATTATAAAATTTTTGGTTTTTTAAAAATCAATTTTTGTATTTTTTAATTACCCTGTATAGCTTATCTTTAATTTAGCATTGTCAAAGTTAGTTTTTACCAGGCACCAACTTTTATCAAGAATAAAGTTTTCTGAGAAATCAATAATAAAAAAGTTTCCTTCGTTTCTTCTTTTTCTGAAGTTGTTTACCAGCAGTCTGTAACCCCTTCCCCTTATTGTGGTAGAATGCAAATCATATCTTCAAGGAAATAATCTGTTTTGTGCCATTTTCTTCGGAATTCCAATAAAATCCTATTTTTCTTCAGAAGTTAACATTGCAAATTTTTGTTTTATCAAAAAAATGGTACTTTATTTCATTCTACAGTTTTACACATTTTGCAAATATTTTTCTATTATCTGATTTTGTCTAATGGAGTTATTGAACAACTGATAAGGTGTGTCAACTAGAAAACGAGTACTTGTTAGTACTTGAGGCCATTTTACAACTTTCGTTAAAACCTAAGTTTTAACTTCGGTTTTACTAGTTTAAGCCAAGGAGTGATATAGAAATCTATGTTTTTTGTTAGCGTTTCAGGAAAAAATGTTATTCAAAGTATCCGGCTTGAACCTCTTTTTTTGTGTTTTATCTCACTTTTAAAAATAACATTAGTGTCTAATTTTTCAAAAATCAATCTTTTTCTAAAAATTTTTTGACAAGTTGTTGACATGTGCCCGCATATGTATACGCACACACAAAAGCATAGTTACACTGAAACATCTGGTTATATTATAAACTTGCCCATTTCTGTCGGCTACTGATTTAGCATGGGAAAACCGAAAAATGGTAACCAATTTTAAACCAAATTACCCAAACAAGTTTAAATTATTAAATTGTACCTACTTGTTAAATCAGACGAGAATTTTCAATCAGAGTAATACAAATTAGACGTTGAAGCTTAAGAGATTTAACTAGTATTTGCTCGTTAACCAGATGATGCCAAGTAAATCCTTGGCTTTGATCAAAGCTCAATTATTGGCAGTATTTCTCACAAAAGGCTTGACAAGCCATGGAATTCTAAAGCTAAAGATTTTATTTTCTATTCGTTAGTAAAAGGATGGTTTAATGCATCAATTGAAGGAACCTGGGTTGAGTAACTGAGGGATAATATCGGCTTAACGAGAACTTGATAAACACATCCTAATCTGATAAACCATATTAAATTAAAATGTCCAGATTAGGAAAGGATTTTCACAGCGCCTCTGCGATGTTACGGAATAAAATTACTAGTCGTTGATTTAATCGAGAAGTAATCCCAGAGGCTTGTAATATTTATTATATGATTAGTAGTTCTTATTTGAGATTTTAATCTCATGCGCATATTTATTACATTTGACCGTCCGAACTTCAACCAAGATTTTTTTTAAACAGGTACATCTAGTTTACTTACTATTATGTGAGTAGAATTAAAATTTTCGACTGAAACAAGCCTCCGAGTCATTAACTCAGGGTAAGCCGCGTCCACACCGAAGACAGCTTTGCCGATCGGCAAAACCGCTGGTGTCTCGGGTGGCTTTTGCCGAATGCAGCGACACGTCCACACTGAAATGACAAGCAGTGGCATTAACATACGGTAAAATTTAGTTGTGTAGAAAATGTTTACTGAAGAAGACATGTTAATAACTAGGACATCTTTCATCATAATTGCGGATAGTAAAAAAAAAGAGAGATTTTAAGTGCGATCAAGTCTCCGGAGCAGAAGTCGTTATAGCGGAACAGACTTAATTAACGATCTGATCCTTGGCAACAGAAACATTATGAATTTAGAATACAGGTGTAACGGTGTTTTCCGAAACCTCTTCAGAATGCCAAGCAGCGAATTAGAGTTTCTTTTTTGCATCCACTGCAAAACTTACTTCTCGCAGAGTAACATTGCGTTTCTTTCTGTCTTTACAGTTTTTATTTCCAGCATCCCATAAAATTGGACGCTTACGGTGTCAATGTTAAAACTTTTTCTCGAGTCCACTCCATATTGCAAGTCACGCTAACAGACACCAACGAGTCCATCAACTACTCCCGACACGACTGAACACAATGACCACAAAATACAAAAAAAATCGACTGATCTAAAAATGTTGCCAGGTGGCACGTCCACACTGCTGAAATCGGCTTCGGCCTCTTTGATTTAACCGACAAGCATGGGTAAATGAATCGGCTTCGGCTTAATTTTCTTGCGCGGCATAGGCCGCTGGCAGGTCCGCACCACCCGGCTTTGCCGATCAACAAAGTCGACTTCGGTGTGGCCGCGGCTTTGTTAGACGCGCCTCATTCGATTTTTTAAAGGAAAATGAAATTTCAAAGGAAAAACCTTTGAATACCCAGTTTATCAAAATAGGTAGGTGGTAAAATGTCACTAAAGGTATAAAGGTGTCATAATAGATAATAGTGATGTCAAATTTGTTAGCGTGTTTTCTCCATCCAAAGGACTCCGCAATATTTCAATGAAAAATGGTTACCCGTGATATTTGGATGAAGTTTAAGTAAATATCAGGGGATGTCCTAAGCATCATTTCTTACTACGGGCACAACCTTGTATATATGACAGGTCAGCCGGTGTTAGCTGTCAAAAATTGGAATCTAATGTCCAAAAGTAGACTGACTATGACATATCCTGATGATCGAAATGTCGATTTCTACTAAGTGGACTAAGGTAAATAAAAAAATTTCAATCATTTTGACACCTGTCAAAACCTTGCCAAACGACAGCGCTAATTTTTTCAGTTGTTGATATTTATGATATGTCATTTGACCTTTTTGACTTGTATGAAAATTGTGAGTTCAAAAAAAACGGAGTTTATTTATGATAAAACATGAAAAACCTTAAACAGGTTCCAGATTTTATTTTTTTGGATTATTGAGGTCTAATATGTATTTATTGAAAGTCTCCAGTTTCCTTTTTATTAACTCAAAATATTATGTTTAGAACAATAGTTATTAGGAAGTGTATTTGAAATGCTGCTAGGAAAAAAATTTCAAATATCAATTTTTAGGTGATTTTTACAATTTTGAAAAGAGTCAAAAGGCTGTTTTCATTTAGATAGTTTAACAACAGCTCACGAAGAAAGACTTTTTACTGAAATATCGAAAAATGTATCTTCGCACTCATTAATCACTTTTTTAAATATAATATAGGCTGCTGAAACAATGTCCATAAGAGAACATAATTCATATCAAGTTCAATAAAATAGTATTTATTTTTTTCATGAGAAGAAGAAGGCATGACTTAAAGCTTAAATTTACCTTTGAAAAACTGAAAACGTGAATTTTATAGTTTTAATTACAGCCCTTTTGAAGCATAATTACTATGTATCACTTACCAAAAAACGAGCCGAAACCGAGAGAAAAACATACAATTTAACACGAACAAAAACTGTGCTGTAACAACAAGAGGCAATTGGCTGTAAACAAGCTGGCCGAGCGACGCACATTAAGTTATTGCACAAAAGCAACAGGCCTTTAAGTTCGAAATATATGGTTTTACGTATTTAAAAATACGCCTAACAATATAAATTGTATATCCAAATATACACCGAAATTATAGGTACACGCACTTAACAGCACATAAATATTTCCAACTTCAGAAAAATGCAAGAAATAACACTAACTACGACAGCCATCATTGTCAAATTCTCAAACTAATCGTTTGATACACAATACATCGAAGACGGCGCGTTGGGACTGGGAATTCCAGTCGTCCAGCGTGACAATCAACGTTAAATACGGAAGTACGCGCGGTAAAATAATCAATACTTTTACTGGGGTCCTATTCAGTGGTATTCTTGTGGCAAAAGCATTTGACTAGATGTTATGACGTCACTGCAATTTCAATATTAGCCAGTTGGCCTTTCTGTAGGCGGTAATGGTAGTATGCATTTAATATTATATTAATACAACTCTGAGCACAAAAATTAATGTATTTCTTGATCCACTGTAAGTCTGAGAACAGTCATGTATGGGTTTAGCTAAGATGATATTCAAAAATTCTGCATCGATGATATCGATACAGTTATAAGAAAAACTAATTATACGCTACGCCCTTTTTTCGTTCGTTTTCAGAATATAGCGGGTAATATTTGTCCTTTATCTCCAGACAAGATAATCTTAACTGCAAAATATCTAACGGCAAAATATAAAATAATCTAAGACAAAATATAACTTTACGATTTGGATTACAAAATATCTCACGATGCTTTATGATAAAGTGACCATGTCATATTACGTTTGATGTCTTGAAATATTTATATCCTTTCGCGACTATTAAATCAATAAACAAAGATAAGTACATTAGAAAGCCTGTTTTCCTTAACACCCGCTACCTATTTATTTTTATTTATATATCTAATATTAGTCAAAATTTAAACAAGATAATATTATATATTTACAGTTATACACATTTACAAATTGTATCAACTGTTACTTTAGGTAAGTATAAACAGCATTTGTGTTTTAGTTGTTAACTTACAAAATAGTACAAATTAAGTTAGAGGGCAATTTGGATATAATAATATTAAAAAGAAAAAGAAACAATTCCTTGCAAATAAACAAAGACTTTTCTTATACAGTAGGGATTTTTGATAAAAATGTTCCTAGCTAAGTGAACGTAATTTATCTTTTCTATAGAACGCAATAATGCAGAGTGTTATCTGTTATGTGGTAAACAATTTTTGGCCATGGAGTATTTTCAGCTAAAATAGTTTTTACGCGTTTGCGTAAATTATGCAGATTAATTTTTACACTCGTGTTACTGTAAGAATATTAAACCTCTAAAACTTTCTAAAAAAAGCTTTTAAAGTTTCTGCGCTACATTTCCCTGTGTCAGGGCTATCCAACGAGGTCTAGACAAGGCGATTTTTTGACTTTCTCTGTACTTTTATAAAAAAGAACTGAAATAGCCATCTTATGTAATTTCCTCCCGCGAATTCAGATATGTTCAGCAAAAAACCATTGAACATCAAATAAAAGTGCTAGGGGTCACTTTGATATTTTTTTAACCCTCGGTTAGTCGCGCAAGGATTGTATACGCGTATAGTCGCGTGGGTGACATGTGTCACCCACGCAATTTAGATCACTTTAATAAGAAAGAAATTATAAATAAAATCAATGGTAATATTTTTGGATAATTGGGGGTGTTTACTATTTTAATAAGACAAAAAATATTTGCTAATATTTGTAACATATTTTCGTCTTCAGTAATACGGTCGTCCTGTTCCTCATCGCTTAGCTCTTTATACTGCTTTAACCAAATATCTGGATCACTACTTGTTACAGCCATTTGTCGTTTAGGTGGACGGTTCATTATCTATCTGCGAAATACACTGTAATATATACATACAAATAGAACATGTGCATAGAAAGAAATGCATACATACATATAAATACATGTACAAAAAAAAATAAAAAAAAAACAAAAAATACACACAAATACATATGTACATACAAATACAAATGTAATATGTACATACAATGTACAAATACAGTGTAATATGTACATATAAAAGATAAGTTGTTTTGAAGAACTAGGTAATTGCAAATTTATATTTATCCTATTTGGGATATAATATTAGTAAAAAATATTATGATACATCACAAAACCTTGTATAAAATTGGTGACGTCTATTGCCGCAATAAATACTTTAACATAATACAAAATATCTTAAGAAACCTATAAACACACCTTTTCAAAATGACTAACACGTTTAGTCGCGCGGGGGACAAATGTCACCCAGTCGAATATTTCAGGCAAAATACGGAAAACAACTAACTTCTCAATAAACCCGCCTAGGATACCATAAAGAGCTTCGAATGCTCAGCAGCTACTAAAATCCATGGACGCCAGAACGTTCCTGTTAAAAAACTGTGTTGTGAAGAGTGGGAGTGGGTGACATATGTCACCCGCGCGACTAACCAAGGGTTAAATGGGATGCCATATTTTTAATGTCCTTATCCGATTTCTCATATAAATTTTGATCTAAAATGATGAATTTTTAATTAAAAAACGCCTTTTTTCTTCAGTTTTAAATTCGGAAAATGTTTGTCTACCGTACGATTAATACCTGATAGATAGATACCCATTTCACCGGTTCAACCTTTAACCTGCTTTAAAGCGGCTGTCAGTCAGACCAAATAATCAACTTTCAAATTTCTATACTAAATTGTTCACGAATTAGTTACAAATAATGGTAGTTGTTTGCAAATCTATTATTGTTTACGTATAAAAACAGTATGACATATTAGAAAAAAACTATAAACTAACTTAATAACTTAATAACTTTAATATAATTGTTCGATGTGTCCTCCATTATTTTCAAAACACGACCGATGCCACCTTTTCAGTCTCTCCAAGGAATCTCTTACAATATTTTGGTCCTGGTTAAGTATATTAATTTCATTTATATTTTTTTGCTGAATATCCTCGAGACTTCTGTTCGGTCGTTGGTAAACTATATTTTTAAATGACCCCATAAAAAGGTATCCATTGGCGTGATATCGGGGCTATTTGGTGGTCAATGAATTGTTTCGTTACGGCCAATCCATTGATTGTAATGCTCATTTAAGTATGTTACCACTTCTCAAACTGCATGAGGCGGAGCACCATCCTGCCGCCAAATGATATTGTTGTAGACTTGCAATGGCAATCTTTCCAAGAAATCCTCGATATCGTTTTGAAGAAACTGGAGGTATCTTTGGCCTGTTAAAGAGCCACGATAAAATAGTGGTCCAATGATTCGATTTTCTAACATCCCACACCAAACATTAAGTGAGCAGTCTCCTACCTTGAAACTTTATCATTTCATATCTATGAGGGTTAACTGCTGCCCAGTATCTTGTATTTTTCCGATTGTATACCCCCGATGTTGTAAATGACGCTTCGTCAGTCCATAGAATTTTATTATATAAATTATAATCTTCGTCTTGCCTGTCATCAGCATTGAAACAACAAATCGAAATCGAAGTTCTTTTTGATGTTGTGTTATGTATTGAACGGGAAGGATGCAATATGGTTTTAGACCACATTTTTTTAAAGTTCTGTGAACTGTTCCATAGCTTACTCTCCGGAGTCCTGGACCATACCTTACTTCTCGTACCGCTTGCGGAATGGAACTCTTCGGCTTTATAGTAGAATATTGAATAATGGCTCGAGTCCTTCTATTCTGTATTTTCATCTTTCTTGGCTTATCTTTCAATGTCTTGCTTTCTTCAAATAGGGTCTTAATTCTGAGAACTGTAGCTACTGAAATGTGTCTCTGGAAACTCTCAAAAAATGTTCTTTGTGTTTGTCGAGCATTCTCTCCACTTCCGTAATATAATTTTATTACACTTAGTCGTTCTTCTAAAGAATATTTCATTATTTGTAACTAATTCGTGAAAAATATAGTATAGAAATTTGAAAGTTGATTATTTAGTCTGACTGACGGCCGCTTTAAAGCAGATTAAAGGTTGAACAGGTGAAACGGGTATCCATCTATCAGGTATTAATCGTACGGTAGACGAACATTTTCCGAATTTAAAACTGAAGAAAAAATGCGTTTTTGAATTAAAAATCCATCATTTTAGATCAAAATTTATATGAGAAATCGGATAAGCACATTAAAAATATGGCATCCCATTTAAAAAAATATCAAAGTGACCCCTAGCACTTTTACTTGATATTCAATTGTTTTTTGCTGAACATATCCGAATTCGCGGGAGAAAATTAAATAAGATGGCTATTTCAGTTTTTTTATAAAAGTACAGGGAAAGTAAAAAAATCGCCTTGTCTAGTTCTCGTTGGATAACCCTGTACAACAATACCTGATACCTTATTTATTTTAACTTATTGCGTAAATATTTCACTCTTAGGCTAATAATTATATTCATAGGATCGTATTAAGTTGCTTGATAAAAACATACAATATTATTCGCAACTTGCAACAAGCAGATGTAATCGTAATAAATATACTTTGAATAAATATTAGCATAAGAGCGTCTTATTACCTATCAGTCTAATAATAGGAACTTGTATGAAGTCAATTATATTTTGAACTACTAAATGACACAGGGACATTCAGATATGCATATAAGTAATTAAACAAGATCAAATCTGTCTCTAGATTTCAACGATACATACAAAAATGTTTGCTTAATTC
>MU188815.1:39488-58346 GCA_016904865.1 Pissodes strobi
CTCTCTCTCTCTCTCTCAGCCTTGGTCTATTCGCTGGATATAGGCCTCTCTCATAATGGACCATCTTTCTCTGTTTTGGGCGACCTGATACCAGTTGAGTCCAGCGAATTTCTTCAGGTCGTCGTACCATCTTTGCTGCGGTCTACCCACATTTCGCCTTTCGCCCCAGGGTCTCCACCTCGTAGTATATCCACTCCAGTTCTCCGTGTGCCTCGCGACGTGTCCCGCCCACTGCCACTTCAATGAACTAACTCTAGATATTATGTCGGTCACTTGTGTTTTCTGCCTTATCCACTCATTGGTTTTGTGGTCCCTTAGTGATATTGGCAATAACTTGCGTTCGATGGCTCTCTGATGTACTCTTAGTTTGTTAATCGTTTTTTTTGGTCATGACCCATGTTTCGGAGCCGTATGTTACTATTGGGAGAATGCATTCGTTGTAAATTTTTGCCTTCATTTCCATGGGGATTTTCGTATTTAGGATGTGTTTCAATTTACCGTACGCCGTCCAGCCTAGTCTGATTCTTCTGTCAATTTCTAGGTCTTGATATTGTTTGTCGAAGGAGATTATTTGGCCTAGGTATATGTACGATTCGACTTTTTCAATTGTTTGTCCGTGAATTGTGATTGTTGTTCGTTCTGTTGTTACATTTGTCATGTACTTTGTTTTTGTACTGTTCATTTCTAGTCCTACTTTTCCCGATTCTTCTTGTAGTTGTTCAAGCATCTCTGTGAGTTCTTCTTCGTCCTTTGCAAATAGTACAATATCATCGGCAAATCTGAGGTTTTGTAGGTGTTCGCCTTGGATGTTAATTCCTTTTCCGTTCCAATTCAGTTCTTTGAAGACGTCCTCAAGGACCAAGGTGAAAAGTTTTGGCGAGATGATGTCGCCTTGTTTAACACCTCTTTCGGTTTTGATTCTATTCGTGGTTTCGTGAACTCTTATTGTCATTGATGATTTTTTGTAGATGTTATCAATTAGATTTATGTACCTTTGGTCTATTCTAGCGTTTCTCATTGATTTAATTATTGCCCAGTTCTCTATTGTATTAAAGGCTTTTCTAAAGTCAATAAGTGCCATCCATATCGGTATGTTATATTCCGACGTTTTTCCCAGTATCTGTCGTACTGTATGTAGATGTTCGGTAGTGCTAAAGTGGCTGCGAAATCCGGCCTGTTCTTTTGGCTGATATATGTCGAACTTATGATCAAGTCTGTTCGTTATAATTCTGATGAATACCTTGTAGATTTGGGAGAGAAGGCTGATTGGTCGATAGTTTTCAAGATTAGTCGGGTCACCCTTCTTGTATATGAGAACTACTATTGCATTTTCCCAGTCTTTTGGGATGCATTCCTCCGATAAGCATTTATTAAATAAGTGTACTAGTTCTTCCTTGGCTTTCATGTCCGCCTCTTTCAGCATCTCTGGCAGGATGTTGTCTTCGCCGGCTGCCCTGTTATTTTTCATCTGTGTTAAGGCTTTTTCCAATTCTTCTCTTGTTATATCTGGTAGTTCCTCTGAATTGACGTTGATTATTTTGTTATTCTTATTTGTATTTTCAATGTTCACAGTTTCGTTGTATGTCTTACTTTCATAAAGGTCCTTATAAAATGATTCTATCACTTGCAATGTATTTGCTCTATCTTCAACTATATTGCCATTTTTATCTTTTAATTTTATTATTTCTTTTTTCTTTGTGTTTTGTCTTTTAAATATTTTTAGACCTTTGTTGTTTTCTATTAAGTTTTCTATCTGTCGTGTTTTATTTTTCATTATATCCTGCTTCGACATTTTTCTTACTGTCTTATTAATTTCTACGTATTCCACTGTCTCGTTTTCCGTCTTTAATAAGTTGTCTCCTTTTCTCTAAAAGTTGTTTCGTTTCGTTTGACAATTTGTTGTCTGTTGTCTTTGGTTCTTTGGCTAGATTCTCTGCTGTATCTTTTATAACTCTTGTTATTCTTCTATTTGTACTGTCAAGGTCTTCGTTGGGTTGCCTCGGGTTTTGAGAAAAGTTCTATTGTAAGTGTTTTTTATACAAGTCTGTTTGTTCTTTTAGTTTTTCTAAATCGATTTTGCAACTCTTATTTTTTTATCTTTCTAGCTCTTTCCAACCTTGTATTTATGGATACCCTGCATCTTACCATTATGTGGTCGCTGCCAGTTGTGAACGGGTTACGACGTCCACATCCTGTATTATATGTTTGTGTCTTGAGATGATAAAATCAATCTCGTTCTTGGTCCGTCCGTCTGGGCTTCTCCACGTCCACTTTCGTTTTTCCTTCTTTTCGAAGAAAGTGTTCATTAGATAGAGTTTCTCGTTTTCTAGAAAGTTGGCGAGCATTTTCCCTCTTTCGTTTCTTGTTCCGATGCCAAACTGTCCTATGTATGTTTCTGTTGGGTCTGTGTTCTTCCCAATTTTTGCGTTAAAATCACCTCCTATAATGACTTGTGATGTTCTGTTTTCACTGAGGGCTTTTGATATGTCTTCGTACACTTGATATACATCTTCCTCGTCGTATGAGGAAGTGAATATCTGGATGAATTTAAGAGTGTGTGCTTTGTTGATACTAAGGCAGGTCTCCCACCGGGTCAACCGGTTGCATGAAACCGATCGTACGAAACTTGCGATTTTTCCCGCGTACGACTTTTGTATTTAAATACACAGACTGTCTCCCATTGCCGCGACTGCGATCAGGATCGCATGCAACCACGCAACTGAAATTGCATACGATCAGTTCTGCTGGTCGCGGCTTGGTTTTCAGTCGTCTAGTGTGAGCGACAGAGCCTTTTGTTTACATAAAAATGAACAGTTTAAAAATATTCAGTTCGTACAAGAGGTGGAAAAGTAGCCCTGTTTGAATAACTATAAATTAGATAGTTATTCGGAAAGAGATAATACGCTGCTTGGGAGAAAGTGTCATGCGGTAGAACGCATGGAACTTTTGAGGATCACCTTGTAACTCTTTTGCTGCTACAAAACCTCTTCGATCATAATTATTGACAATGTATGGGTGCACCCAAAATTTCCTTCGTTTTCGGCGTCTTAAATACTGCCACACGACGGCGACATTGCTATCACAACTGAATAAACATCGACTCGGTGTGCGAATGTCTAAGCGATTAGTTTCATGAAACCAGTTGCGCACAATCGGTTTCATGCAACCGGTCGACCTGGTGGGAGAGCTGCCTTAGTGTTATGTATAATAGTCTGTCTGATATTGTTTTCAGAGTTCTAAGTTTTGACACAATTCTTTTGTGAACTAAAATTCCGACCCCTCCTGCACTTCCTTCTTCGGGTCCTTTGTGGAATAGGATATGCCCGGACTTTAGTTTTATGCATTCTTCTTCTCCTTTGCGTCTCGTTTCGGCTATACCTAATATGTCCCAGGTAACCTTTCGAGTTCATATTCTAATTCAGCTAGTCGTTCCTCTGATCGTGCGTTATAAGTCGCTATTGCAAGGTGGCAGCCTGGTCGAGCCCAGGGATTCTTAGCACCCCCTGTTTGAGCCCTTTTCTTACCGCTGCCTTGGTCGGGGTTACTCAAACTGCTGGGGACTGAGGACCTGTTTGTGGGGTTTGTATCCATTTGAGAGGTTTTGGCCGTAAAACACCACGCCGGCCGCGCGTCTTGGTGAGTGGTTCGAGGATGGGTAGGATAGTTGGTGTGGAAAGGTCTGAGGGATGGGACATGATTCTCCCCAAAGTGGAGGTAGGGATAAATCATTGCTCGCGTAGGCAGGGTTGCGTCCCAGAAATAGGCCTGTTCTCTGCCGGGATCACATAGGAGTGCCTATCCGCTACCGCTTAATTCTTCGCTTAAACCAAAATATTGATTAAGACTAGAGACAGGCCTGGTAGAGGGTGGTTAAAATCCTAACCTTATTATTACAACTTCGATGAGTACCGTTCAAACTCAGTACAACGTACAACAGCTGTCAAAGCATGTCAGAGATTTCCTATTTGCTAGATATAAAATAAGGATGAATTTTGTTGTAGTGAAGAGATTTTACGTTCTGATATTCTTAAGGTTGCAATAAAATAGTTTTCGCTCACTGGGCTATGAACGCGGTTCGGTTTCTATTGCGTTCGGATGGACGTGTCTTCAAAGATCTGGCGAACATCCTGTATTAGCAGTGTATCATCTGCTACGGCAAATTCATCTGCATATCAGAGGCAAAATTTGACTTGTATTGGAAAATCTTTGAGTTGATATTCCATTTCACTCGAGGTTTCCATGTTCTTTTTACGCTTAACTCTATTTGCTACAGTCTCTAGGTGTTTCTTCTTTTCTATCTTGTCCTCAGGGAGCTCCTACTTCACTAGTTCTTTAAAATAACGTTACATCCAATAGCGTAGACGAAAGACGAACCTATAGAGAGCTGGAGCAATGGTAATGATTCAGGAAACGTCATCGTCAGTCCACATTTTGCGACTATGATTATATGATAACTTTACAGAATAAACAAGAGACGACAACGTCGATTATGTCACGTTGTAGCACAAACCCCCCAACCCCGCAATATTATTGTGGTAAAATCGTGTAGAAAATTTTAACTGTCTAATCACTTATATAATCCAGGTACACGTCCAGTTCCAGCGATTGCTACTTTTTCGCAAGATTCAAGAGGGACGTTAGAGGACGCTGGCGCTGATTTAGTTCTGATGACGAGCTAAAAGATTGCTATATTTTAATTCAAAAGCTCCTAGTTGTTATTTGAAAGAGAAATAACTTAAAACAGTTGTAGTTAGTGTATAGAGACTGAAAGAGATTATAGCTAATATGATATAAGATTTGCTATATCATCCCCAATTCTAGGCCAGTTGGTGTTACATTTTTCAGAGTTTGACGATTGATAATAAAATATCTAAAATAGTAATTCCCAGACTCATGCAGATCCTTCTTAATTTTAATAATGTATAGCGTAACTACTGATGACGTAAAATCAAATATTACATAACAAACATTTAAATATGATATACATGGCAGAATATCACGATAAAAGATACCTTGTCTGGGATAATTTTAAAAAATTACCCTTTGTTTATTTTTCAATTTAAGAGCTGCAATCAACAAATAAGTGGCCCAGAAAAAGTACGACGACTGCAGCAAGCGCAAAGTGTCCTTGTAACCAGTTAAAAAATCTCGGCAAAACCATTAAAAATCGGATTAAGGTCAAATTGTATGATACTTGCGAATTATTACACTCGGAATAGGCTTATAGTGTAAAATGTATTGTCTATATTAACACTGTTTGAAAAACAATCAAAGATCCTTTCTATTCACCATCGAATTATATTTATAGTTGGGACTTTCATATGAAATAATTACAGCGGAACTGCTTCGTATTTTGTATATAATAGAGCCGAAAGAGTTCATTTTCTACAATTATCAAAAATGAGAACGTTTTTTTTTATTAATGTTCATGCGCGAAGTTTGACATTTGTTGACAGTTTTCGATTTTGCTGTTTCCATGACGCCGCTTAGTATACGAAGTGTTTCGTGCACTGCGGTGACTGATTTCACGCACTCGTACATCAACTCATACATATTCAAAAATGCTTCCGGTACACAAAATGATATTTATTGAATAAATATATAAACAATGAAAAACTAGTTATTATTAGCAATATTAAAGTTAATTGCACAACCATTACAACTATTAATATTCATACTCGCAGAAGATAACGTGTTTACCGCTTTTTGTTTGTAATTTCAAAGGCGAAATAACGAAGGGAATATGGCCTGACACGTCACAATCTAGTATTTTATTCGTAATTTTCACTTCGATTCGTCAATCTTGAGCGAGAGTTGTGGATATCATGTCCTTTGGTGGTACTTATATCAGCGTCGCTACCTGTAAGAAGAGTTACTAATGTCCTACAGAAGCAATGTCCATCAGTGCAGTTCATATCATTTGGCAATTTGTCTTATTTTATTTATTCCAACAACTTGGTTGACGCACTTTCCTCTGTGATATTTTAAAAAGAAACGCATTGCGGAGGAATGTAAAGGACGAAGAGCAGCATATTTTCGATAAAGTTTAACATAATCTAGTTTTCAGATAATAAACCTACGTTCTACATCGACTGCTCATATCATTAGTTCGTCACCACCACCAACTGCAGAAACACTAATAAGTAAAGCAGCCTAAAAAGAAATAAAATTATTTTTAGTGTTTTTGGCGACTAAAATATGTGTTGTCAATATAACCTTTATCATTAAATATTCTCAATTATTAGCTTCTGACAGAAACTTGTTAATATGTTCTCGTGGGAAAATTTGAATCTTCCTAGCACGATGTCCAATCGATTTTCCTTTCAGATATGGAATTAATGTATTGATGTTTATATGTCTACCTTTTTCTTAACATTAAATATACATTTTAACATTGAATACACATTCCAGAGTGAAGCAGATTTAACTGTTTTCGTTCTCTCTTCAAAATGTCCAAGTATAACATTTTCACTTATCTTGCTAACCTTCTTCTGGTTACACCATTCCTTGAACTATTTATAAGCTCTTTCATACTGGTGTGTGGACTTCTCAGGAATAAATCTCCGTACTGCTGAGTTAGCCGATTCTAATGCTTCCGGAGTGGCTCTAAAATCGTCATCACTACTTGCTTCCATAATTTTTCACAAAAAAATAATCACAAAAAGCTGTATCCAAACTGAAAATTAAAACTGATATTATTTTTGTATGTTCTCAAACGGTCATATCCATAGCACCAAATTGAGTGCTGGTATTTTTAATTCTATGGGGCTAGCTAGCAATGGTGATGAGTTTCCTTTTTCGCAGCTCTAAAACGACAGTTGTCCACAGAAAAAAAAGATTTCATGCGAAGATAAATATATCGTGTAGTTGACTTATGTTTAATTGACCTAAGTACCTGTTTAATTAAATTTATCACGAATGACTTGAATTAACGAATTTCGCATATTTGATATCAATCTATCACATGTTTGAACAATACTGTTTGAATGAATAGGTCGAATTTCCTAAATCAAATAATTTATATTAATCAATTTATCATAATTTGACTTAAATGCGTCAATGATTAGCTGAATTATATGCACCTTTAGAGTTTAGAGAACTATTTAAAATATCTGCTCCAATCATTTTGAAGGCTAATCGAATATAATAAATGTTTGTTACAAGATTCCCCATACTCGGCGTACGATTTTAATATGGCCGCAACGCGTGCGCCGTGGGCCGGCGATGTAAAAGCGCATGTTTAGTTCATCATGATGTTTAGGCGTGCATGCAGCTCCATCCATATTATTTGCTGGTGTGTCCAGGTTTAAATAATAAGAAAACAAGTGGGTATGGAGTAAATTTTAGTGTGTAACCTGTGACTTATCAGCCTGAATAATGAACAAATTCCTTACTGTACGGTAAGTGCATACACACCTCTTTTTAAGCCTAAGTTACCAATAAGATGGATGGCTGGCCTTCTGCTGGCCCCGCATCAAAATCATTATACAAAAAGCTCTTGTAAAATTCATGCGGGTGGGTATGATATGATAAATTATAAGGTATAGAAGCAACATTTTTTTCTATTATTTTTTACTTGTTTCGAAATATTTCGATTACAAGGAAGTCAAATACAATAGGTACTTGTAATACGTACGCCCGAATATAGTTTCCATATGAATTATACAACACGAGAAAGGGTTAGGTTCAGTCAATATTCTATTGACACTCGTTTCCATTAACTTTTACTAGTCGGTACCCCCTTATGTGCAAAAGACAAACATACCATCTTGTATTAAAATCAACGAAAATACTTTTAAGTAATTGGTCAAAAATATTTTTTTAGTAAAATTACCGTTAGCATGTTTATATGACAAAGTCTACTTATTTTGACATTTTCTATTGATTCTTAAAGTTTCTTTTCTCAAGGATCATTGTTTTTAGAACAGGAAATTGGCGATTTGGAAATCGTAGAGCTTCTAACAGATGCACAGGTAGAGGTGTTGGTTAATGGCAACATTGGGGGCAAGGTTTGTCTGAAAAGGGGGATTAAGACGTTGCAAGTAAGTAAAAATGTATATCTTTTATGAGATAAAATCTTTTATTTTCGTGCAGAAAATCAGAAGTTGGTAATATTGGCTGCCTACCTATATATTTATAAAAAAATCTTTCCGATCTAAAATTAGAATTTTATTTTAAGGAAATGGATCTTTAGAATCGCTAGAATCGCCTTTCTCACCTAAAATAATAAAAATCAACGAAACTGTAAAATCAGATCCAGGAAATTAACTGATCTTACGAATGGAAATCCTTTTTTATCTTTTTCTCGATATTTTTATAGAAAAATAAATATATTCTATTTTTTTATTATTAGTTATTCATTTAATCATGTTTCAGTCAAATATGTATACAGTCGATTTAATAAATATATTAGAAAATGTTTTAGGTGGTGTCAGTCGAATTTTAAAATGTCATGAAAGTGTCATATTTATGAAATTCACTATACATCGCAAATTCTTGCAAATTTAAACCCTGATTCCATGATTCGTTTGACAACGTGCGGTGGTTTCCTGAAATATCTTTTTATTAAGGACAAGACATCACAAGTTTCAGTTGCTGCTACCGACTGCAGAGTGAAGCTTATATAATAATATAATTGAGATAAATATTTTTGTATTTTCTAGTAATTATTTTGTGTAGTTGATTCAATTTTTTTAATGGTTGGCTTATATCAAACATATATTTAATTGTTTCATATATATGTTTATTTAATATAATAATTTTGTGTGTGTGTGTAGCTCACGGATTAAATAGGGTTGCGGAAATTATTAGAGCTTCCTTCGTTTAGCCCATGACCTAAGAACAAATGCGAAAAAAAATTATAAAGGCTCCAATAAGAGTGCAGTTTTACAAGGCGAATTTTCCCGGAGTACCATTAACACCTGAGCCTCTCCTGGCCAGGTACCTGGATTCTTGCCGCAATATTTTATGCCGATAATTTCTAAAAATTGAGAGACTTAATTTTACAACTATCTGATGATTCACAGTGTATCCAAAAGTGTAAAGAAATATATGAAAATGATAAAGTTGAACAACAGTTAATGTATAGTCTGTCTAGAAAGTATCCGGAAAAAAGGAAATACAATTAAAATTTTTCGGTTTAAATTTTTATTACTTGAATTATAAAATTACAACAAATAATTCATCTCATTTATATATACAACCTCCATTTATCTCTAAACGCTTCACGTATAGTGAAGATGCACCAGAAACTAGGTGACCGTCATAATGTTCGGCGATGGTGGTCCAGGTGTAAAATTGACCGAATCAAATATGTGTTACTTTGTGGCATTACTCGTTCCACTTCAATGTTTGTTAGTCCCCATAATGTGTTTTCACTGAGACTCAGATCGGATGAAGCTGCTGCTATGAATTTGTTGCCAATTGGTATTCTTGCATTCAAGCTTAAATATAGACAAAAGTATGGCATCGTGCATTATACTGCTGAATATGCCACCCCTCTGGAAACATAAACCGTTTCCTTCTGAAAACCCTTCTATAATGGCACAATACTTTGCCTTGTTATCGGTACCATCAACTATACAGAGAGGTGTAGTACTGTTGCTGGAATTATCTTCTTGAAAACGTTCACAAAATCAGTATCATTGCAAGGATTTTTTAGTCTCAAGGCCGCTAGAGCGTGTTAAATGTTTCCGCAAATTCTACGCGGTCTTTTCAGAACTGGTCTAGGACTCATATCTGTGCGTTTTGTATCATCTTTATTGTCTCATATACTCACCTTTTTTCGAGTCCACTCAATTACACTAATTTTATAACGTTCGAACGCCTTTTCTATACAAAGATTCTACCTCTCTTCTTTTTTTACTTTCGACATTATTACACAAATCTTAAGCCTGCTTACAATCAACAATGTTTGGCAGATAGTGTTGCCATGCTATTTTGACCGTAGCTTACTATCCGGAGAACGTACTTGGTGCATTACTTTTGTCTTGGAATGTTACGAAAAACAAATATATTAAAATTAGGAAAAATGTAAAGTTCCGGATACTTTCTAGACGGACTATATATTAAGTGTAACTATGTATCTCTAGCAGACAGTATTTTGCAACCAGAAGAATCGTGTATAAGTCTACCAGAGTTGATGAACATAATAGCAACGTGTACAAAATTGCAAACAAATAGGAGGTGAGGTATGAAAAACAAGAGTATTTCGTTGTACAATTTCCTTAATGATAGATGCCTCAACTTTTTAGTCAAAACCAGAGAGAAAAAAACTAAAAGGAGAAGCCACAATAAGCGTCGGCACATTTCATGTTGGTGTACCCGTTTTTGGTGACTTTGACTCTGCCCCGTTGACAACAATACCACTAAGTATCGGCAAAAAAATATTTTAAGCTAATAACAATGACATCTGAAATCGGCTGATTGTGTTTTGATTTTGACAATTATACCCTTTGTGCTTGGACATGCGCATACAAAAGAAATTGACAGGCTGTCGCCTCTCCTTTTAAGTTTTTTCCTCTCTATCAAAACCTTGAGCACACGTAATATCTAGTGTGTTTCATAATTTTTCAAATTAATCTTCATATAAGTTTGATGTAAATTGATATAGGAAAATTGTATACAACTTTAAATTAATTTTATTCAAGACTCAATCCCCTAATTTAATGAAAATTTAATTTAGAAAATCAAAATTCAGTTGTTTTATTCATTGCATATTTATGTATTTTTTGCATATATCCTGCATAAATTAAAAATATATATGAGCGTATATATGCGCATATTCTTAAGGATTTTGGTTGCATATAATCCGATGTTTAGTCATCCGAATAGCTGTGCCTACGACCTTCATTATATTTATGTAAAGATATTACTTAACAGTCGATTTTTTCTGTAATGATTTTTTCTTTATGTGTACTGTTTGTTTCCCCTAACCCAAACTAAGGGTAATGGGTAAACGGAAGTAACTTAATTATTTTTAACAGTCAGTGTTCAAATTAAAAGAGGCGTTATTTATTCCAGAGCTATTCCGAAATATAATTAAATTTTATAAGTAAAATACGAAATTTATAACAATATTTAGCCTAATTTCTTAGGATGCCACCTCCAGTCTCATAGCTAAAACGAAATCATAGAACACAGCAAATTAGCAGTTTCACTTGAAAGAGATGAATATGTGTGTGCGGAACATGCCGTTTAAGACGATTAATTCATATAAAATATCGCAAAGTACACTCCGTCAGAGCGCTACTTAAACCTTTATTAATTGAGAGATGTAGATTATTATGAAGTTTAGCGCAACACATAGGCGTAGCAACTGATATTATCCAAAACCAAACAACAGGAATAATTTTAAAAGTTGAGAAAAAATGTTTATATGAATTCCGTATCACTACGTCTAAGAAATGCCTACTATATAAACACTACCTATATAAATACGCAAAATTATCTTATTGTAGCATATCATAACCACGTTGGCGTTCTTATGCAAATTTGGATATTTAATAGAGTCTAATCATAATCATCAAATTTGTGGTTACAAAGGTTAAAAAGACGTTATATTGGTTGTTTTCAAGGAGTGTAAATTACTTTACAAATTTTATGTCATCTAAAATACTCGGTTGCTATTCAAAAATAATAAATAATTTATCGTGAATTATTTAACGTTCACATGGTATTTTCTGACGATTGAAGTCAGAAATCAAAATGTAACGAAAAATCACCCCATAGCTGCCGGAGGGGCGTTTGTGATAGAAGAATGGAGCACACTTGCTAGTGAATGGACATATGCGTTGGAGCAATAAATGATGAAAAGTAAGGCTTCACCTAATCTATTGAAAAACAAATGATTACATGGTGACAATTTTTTTTCCATAATATTCGCATTTTTAACAAAAGCATTAAATATTAAAAATACTAAAATTTTAGAAAAATGATAACATTGTCTAACAAGTGCGTGAAATCAAATTTTATATATAAGTGAGGAGTTTGCAATACGAGCCGCATGATTGTATAAATAAAATGGCTTCCTTTACACAAATATTTTATTCTACTCCTATACTTTAAGTGATCTATTAGGCATTTACTACGTGTACTTTAATGAGATTCATTAAGATACAGATTTTTTATTATGATACGAGTTTGTAACCAATCAAAATGCATTATCTTGGCAATATTTGGCCAATATCAAAAATTTTGATGATCGTGACATTTAAAAATTATGAATTTTTACAGTTCATAGTTACTATTTACTTGGTAAATTTTGAAAGCTTCAGCATTTAGTTATTTTTCATTATTATGACTGGTCGTAGATAAAATAATGTAGGTATGCAACTCACATTTAATGGCTATTAAAAATACCCTGTATAAGAGCGTTAAACTGCGGATACACGAATTAGTTACTGTTTTGCTTGCAATTTACCAAAATAAACATCAAGATTCCAAATGACTTATTTATTTAAATATGAAAGCTTACACAAACCCTTTCAGGACTATTAATCCTATCCCAAATTAATTTGAGGTTATCGTAACGTCCATAAACTAATGCGAAACTTCTATTGTAATGTATTTCACCTATATTTTCAAAATATTAAATCAAAGCAAATTAAGATACTTTTTAGCTAGTAAATATACCTATGCAGATATAAAAGAAATGCTTATTAACCAAACTTAACCTAAATTAATCCCGTGGCAGCAACAATATCAGTAGACAAATAAACATTTACTCAATAACACCAAATCAATAAAATAACCTGTGAGGTAAATATGTACAGGGTGTCCCAAATTCGAGCTTCATCATTGGGATCTCGGAAACTAGAAGAGATACGCGGTCGATTAAATGGAAGCAAAGTTGCGCAATTTGGTGCTAATCAAAATGCCACCTTAAAAGTGAAAAAATTCCGAATACTTCCGAAGATATTTAGAAAAAACCGAATATTCGCGCAATACTCTATTTGAATAGATATAACAAAATAAATTTCACATTCTTATTGCTACTTATTCTGTTCTACAAGATGGTTTTAACAGATTTTCAAACCGACGTTTCGTCTTTGAGCTGCCATCATCATTTTTGTTTTTTAAATACGGCCCTGGATATTTTATTACGGGTTTTAAGAGCTTCTAAAGTCCCAAAACCAATAATGTATCACACTTGTTCGAAAAATTCATATTAAAGTCATTTTTCATTGAAACTCATGTGTTAGAGAGAGAAAGAAAACAGATTTTTGGTGAGATCTTAACAGGAAATCGCTAAAATGATTGTTTTCGGAAAAGTGCAAAATATCGTTCGTTCCTACACATCAGAAGCTCTTAAAAACTGATATAAAAGAGCCTATATCATCTGTCTCTCTCTAACACATGAGTTATTATGGAAAATGCCATCAATAGGAATTTTTCGAATAAGTGCGAAACATCATTGGTTTTGAGACCTTATAAGCTCTTAAAATCCATAATAAAAAATCCAGGACCGTATTTAAAAAAACAAAGTTAATGATGACAGCTCAAAGACGAAACGTCGGTTTAAAAATCTGATAACACATTGTTGTAGAACAGAAAAAATAGCAATGAGAATGTGAAATTTATTTTGTTATATCTATTCAAATAGAGTCATAAAAAATAAAAATGAAATCGCGAATATTCGGTTTTTTCTAAATATCTTCGAAAGTATTCGGAATTTTTAAACTTTTAATGTGGCATTTCGATCAGCATCAAATTGCGCAACTTTGCCTCCATTTAACCGACCTCGTATCTCTTCTAGTTTCCGAGATCCCAATGATGAGGCTCGAATTTAGGACACTCTGTACATACATATACAGCCGTTAAATATCTATAGGAAAACGAATTAAGCTCAAGTCGATTACGATATCAAAGCGACAACTTAAATTTAAAAATTATGTGAAATAATTTACTGCCATGAGCTTTACAGCCAAGTACAGTAAAAATAACTCAATCAGCTATTCTGACACTAGCCAAATTAATTCTCTAGCTGATATAACATCAGATTTAATAAAGATTAAATTAAGTATCTCTGTAGCAACTATGAAAAGATGTAAATATATATAATGTACGAAATTAGATAACCCTCAGCCTTTTTAGAGGTAAGTTCGGGAAGCAAGATCGCCAGATCAATAAATGAAACGAGAATTAACGAGACTATAAACGATATACATCAAACGACCGACGGTCGTTTAACTTAACTTTGATTAATTAAAATGATATATAATGATAAGCTATATGCGTTAATTAAGGCAAACAACATACAGCCTTTTAATTATAAATACATTAATAAAAATGATATAATTATAACGATAAGCTATATACGATAAGGAAAGCAAACGACCTACAGTCGCTTAATTATACATTCATTAATTTAAATGATATATTACGACTATATCGAGATTTAAGACCATTAAATAATTTAAATGTCAGTTGTATCTGGTAGAGTTCTAGACAATGACGTCTCCTGTGAAGTACGTCTCCACCATGTGGTTGTGTCACGCTGACAAAAAAGCCTCGGTACGGCTAGCTGACGGCGAAGTTAGCTAGATCAGCATCAAAAGGAGGAAATTCTAACTCACCTTAAATAAGAATAATCGTGTCCAACATACCGTTAAAGAAAAGGGGTCACCACACTAGTTCACCACACAACGTTTTTAGACGATATGGCGTATAGTTTTAAAAAATAAACACTCTGCTGATTTGCCAAATACTGCAATGACAAAATCAGGCGGTAGTTAGACCTGAGGGTAAAAAAACAACGATAAATTGCGAAACCGAAAACGGCCTGCCCGTCTTGAGTGTTCCGGCGAGAAGGGCTATCAATTTTCTTTTGCTTCTAGCCGGACCGTTCAACTTTCCTACCGGCAGTTCCGGCCGTGATACAGCGACTCAAATAGCGCTTCCATAAACTAGCCAATATCTTACTGTTGCTCCTCGATTGGATTTAAGTACAAATACTACCTGTAAATAGTTGTTAATGTGAATCATTGTTAAAAAAGATGTAAGATTGGATTGTCGTTCTGCATTGGGCTAGTTTTGGTTAGTTTTTATTGGTTGCGCCCTAGTAGCGAGCGGAGGGCCATGCGTGAAGTGAAATATTAGTTTAATGACAAAAAAAATGGATTAAGAGCCGTATTATAGTGGATATACAGCAGCTTGCATATGTTTCCGCGAATATATTCCATTGTCTACCATTCAAAACATATTACAACAATAAGAACGTTGGTGTTGTCGTTACAACGTACAAATTTGAATCACCTCAGCCACATCATGCGCATGCGCAACTGCGAGTTGGAAAGTGGAACGGTCCGGCTAGATTAAAGTAAGTTCAGGAGAAGTAAGCTAGCGAGAGTATCGATAACATAAATGGAGAATCGATAACATAAATGGACCAGCAAATGGTGAAAATCGCACTACTGTAATTAGTAATTTTTAAAACGTTACAAGTTGTCGCGAAAATCCAACCAAAACAAAGCAAGCATAGCCAAGCCACCTATTTATTTACTAAAAGTTCGAAATTAAGTCAAACTACTGCAAAATTTACTGCAAAATTTGTTTCTTCGCATTGCACTGTTTATTCATATACATATTATAGACCCATTTAATTTGCAATAACTCCGAAATGCTTTATTGACTCATAAAATGCATACTTTTTTCACTTTTATGTAGAAATGAGGATGCTTTAAAAATGTCATATTAAACTAGTTAATCGGTATATTTACTATGACTCATTATGAAGAACTGGTTACGCAAAATATTTATTTTATTAAATCTTTCTCCATTGATTGTATTCTTCCCACGAGAAATTTCGGTATCGTTTTGCTATCCGAGCAGATATAGATGCCCTTACCTCTAAATGCTCTTGACAGGTTTTCAGGACTTCGGTCTGGAAGATGGTCGCACATATCCCCAGGGGGAAAACAAGTCTCAACCGCGTAGTTTCTCTATACATACCCACTCTACTCCGTGTACCAGACGACCCTATTAACCGAACTGGGGCTGTGCTCCTCCCCCAACGACGCATCTCTATTGGGTATGTGAAATTTGAGGGGTCTGATTCATCTGAAGGTGGGCAGTATACTGTCTGTCCCCTCATTAAGAAGAGTTCGAGGCATTCATCAACCGTCTCCCTCCAGGCTTTGAAATATCACCTATTATTGTCCTTTAGAAGACCGAGTCGATATGCAGACATCAAGGCCTCATATTTTAGGAATAGGTGAAGGAGCAAATCAGTCTCTCAACAGCCCTGGTGGGTGCCCTCCTCATAGCATTTGTATTTCTCACATAAGCCTGTCTTTGAACTCTGTACAACTGAGCCTTAGATATAACCGTTTGCGTACCAGTTCACCATACGTTTGAGCCGTAGCTGATAATGGGGTGAACGACAGTCGTGTAAATCCAGTGATAAACCCTCGGCTGTAGGACCCACGTGCTTCCAATGACATAGATTATTGCTTATATACCGAATGGTCGAAATATATTGAAAATAAGACTATAAACGGAGATGAAAATAATTCTGAAGAAGAAGTAAAACTATTACCTGTCACTGCCTTGTCTAAAAGTATCGTGAAGGGCACCAAGTGTGCATGTTTCGTCACATGGAAAACGTATAAGCGATCAGGCTACAATACCCTCAGACTCTAAGCCCCGCCTCCAGCATTTCCCTCCTTGCCCCGTCGCGGAACCTGATGAAATGCTGGTTAACCGCTCAAGCCTCGTGCCACGTTTCACCCCGTTGGTTTAAAGTCTGACGTCTCGCCTTTGTAAGCGCTATATCAAAAACGCCGACTGAGAGTGGACCTTCTAGTATCTTGTTAATGTTTGGTGCCTTAGCTTTTTGTAGCCTCTAGCACACACATAAGAAAAAGGTAAATTCAAATGATCGTTGTTGGGTGAAGGAAAAACATTTTCATTATTTCTGGCTTTTAATAGACTAGTGTTTTCCATTTGTACATGAATATCAAAGGTGTGGTGTGGATCTATTTTGATAGAGCAACACAAATCCTAAAAATTGTATTAAATAATTTATTGGATAGTATTAGATCTTCGCACTTTAGTGGCTGCCTCAGACATCCACACTACTTTTGGTATATTTCATTGCTCTAAAAATGTATTCCTGGGAAATTACATCCTGCTTCCAGCTCATTTCATATTTTATTGTACCGTTTTTGCAAACTTTTAGAATTTTTGTCTCAACTAGTGACTCGTGGTTAAACAGGTAGATTATATTGCATTCTATTATATTTGTATCTACTTTTAAACAAGTAACAGAGTGTCCATTTACATATAATCATGGATATGTCCGCAAAAATATATGGGTAGTAACCACTGATACAAGTTATATAGGCTAATTTTAGTACGCATTTGTTGTGAAATAAAATTTTGAAATTTAAATCAGAATGTAAAGCTCGCAGGATTTTGAAAGTAACTATTTTTTTTAAAATACGGATTTATTACATTTCAGATAACGTAAAACTTGCTATAAAAATTCTATAGTTTGTGTAAGATCTGCTAAACTTAACACTAATTGATTAAAATTAATAAAACTGGAATTTCCAACACATACTCTTGTCGGATGGCATTGAATCTAAGATATACTTAGTGGTGCTATTGAATTGAATATTGAATCATGTATTTAAATTGCATGTGTTCATTTTTTGAGTAATATGGAAGAAACCGTGCAAGATGGAACACGTGCTATAAACATTATCGTTTGGTTCATACTTAGCCTGACAAAAAGTTTACTTTTTGCAGACTAATCTAGAATATAATATAATGTATAAAAATTCACGTCATTCTATATTTCTTACAGCAAATATCTTAACTCCGTTGTGTAATCATTAACTAACGCTATTAAAAAGCTCTAAATTACAAAGGCCTTCGATTAATATCTTAATAAGACAGGATGCGAAACATCGTATTTACTAAATAATTATTGGAGCCGTATCAATCATAATATACTCTAAATAAAACACACTTAACTAGTGTTAACACTTTTGGAGGACTGTCGCCATGCTAAACACGCTTTTCTGTTTACCTTTCGCATGTTAGCGTTAACAATTGAGCAAATCTTACGAAAATCTAAAGTGACGCTATAATCTTATTATATTTTTAACATACATGTTATGTCCTATATGGGCAAATATGTGCAACATCTAATAAAACATATCAAATGAAAAATAAATAATATTACAAATAGAAAATTAGTTCATAGAAAATGAGCAGCACGCAAAGAAGAATATATTTATGAATGTGACGTTTGTAATAATTGAAAATATATTTGACATTGGCCAAGGTTGAAAACACATAAGACCTTAAAATGAACCAAAATATAGGATGTTTTAAAGGCATTAGCCATTTTCTGAAGCAACGGATCAGGGTCTGATAACAAACTTACGACTTCCAAGATAAAAATTTAGCCTATGATTTCTGTCTATTAAGAGACGTGTCTAAAACGATTAGAAGGTGATGGAAAACGAATCTGTATCTATTCAAGCCCAAAGTTCCAATCCGGCTCTGCAACACTTATCTAACGGTATATTTTTTACCTCTATCCGGACTAACCAAAACAAAGATTATGTTCATTAAAAATTATGTGCATGTTCTGGAACCGATTATATTGACTATTATTTTACTGAATAAATAAAGAGATTTAAAAAACTCAATGTAATATCCATCTCCCTGTGCAAGAATAATTACGTTGTTCAATGAAATTATAATGATTTAATGTGAGAATATCTTGCCACTCACAGGATGTTTATACAACAACAATTATAATCAAATTTTATTAATGATTGTTTGCTTTGAAGCTGGCTTACTATAATTTTTGACTTAATCGGATAGATAAAAACTCTATTGACG
>JAEQML010047034.1:0-58324 GCA_016904865.1 Pissodes strobi
AAAGTAAATGGCAAAAAATAGCTTTTAACACAAGAAATACTATCAAAACGTAGGAAGCACCAAAAAATAATGTCAGAATGTGACATATTATGGTTCCTCCGCAGCCTCCTCGATGTCACAGGAGTTCGTCGCATGTATTAAGTGTCAAACGGCGCATAAGCTCCTTCCTTTCTCTTCTTTATTCTTTGCTGTATACCGGTAGATACCAACGATTATTATATAATCGTTGGGTAGATACCGCTACAATTATCGTAAATGCCCAATACTTCCATGATACAATAAACGTAAGGTATGATATCGCGCAGGCGACGATTCGTCTGTGACGTCATTGCGAGCTTTCTTTGGCGTTGCGCGCCGGCCGGCATTTACAACATGAACGAACGTGTGCTTTGCATTTGAGATTCGTATGTTTTAGAATTAAATTTTATTGGCGTTACTGTTCCTTAGACGATGTTTGTTGGTATTTTTAATTAAAAAACGTTTGATTATGAGGTGTGCTGTGGACGGATGTAAGGCAAAACTTTGATAGGAATATAAGGTGTTTCACTTTTCCCAAAGACAAAATATGTGTAGTAAATGGGTTCACCTGTGTTTTCGTAAGGATAAATTTAATAAAACTTCTTCACGTATTTGCTCAAAACATTTTGAGGAAGATGACTATGTACAGGGTGGCCCGTTTAAGACGGGCCTATACCTTATCTCGAAGACTACAATGGTTGCAAAAAAATTAAAAACAAAAGTTGTTCCTAGTAAAACGATCTTTACTTTCTTGTATTTTTTTAATCTTTACTTGTTTATATACAGGGTGGTCAAAGAAAGTTACACTTTTTTAAATGAAACAACCTATATTTTATTACATTTTTGGATTCTACTTAAAATTCTAATCATATTAAATTTGATGTATGATGTTATACCTCTAGAGTTAGTAGTTTCACAGCTATAAACAGTGTGGCTTCTTTTCACATTGGTAGCAGGAAGACCATTAAAGATGGAGTAAAATTAATTCCACATTCCTATCTTAACTTTCGAACAGCTATTTGATGGTGCTAACTGATGGTACCTACAGTGGTACCAGATTTGGTATCCATGGTACCACTTGCCAATGGTACCTACCGTGGTACCAGATTTGGTACCCATGGTACCACCTGCCAGTGGTACCTACCGATGTACCAGATTTTGTACTCATGGTACCACCTGCTAATTAGTACCGTCAGATAGCTCTTGAAAAGTTAAGACAGGAATGTGAAATTAATTTTACTCCATCTCTAATGGTCTTGCTACCATCAGGATTTGATAAATTTAACAATTTCTAAAAAAAGAAAGATGACTAAAATTATTATTTAAGAAAAAATATTATTATCGATTTCCTTTTTTTTGCTGTCGATTGATAAAAGATAAAGTTTATTATGTTTCTCAAAAGATGCTGTTTTTAATACAACTATTTTGATCCATTCATCATAAAAGTTATGTTGAATATATATTTTTTTATTAGTATTTTTATAGTATTAATATGTAATAATTAGTTTTTAATTTCACCCAGGACACAAATTTTCTTAAAAAATAGAGAAAATAGGTAAAACATAATGATTATGTGCCTATAAACGTATGCATTTCAATAGAAGCCAATCACGCAATGACGTCAATGCGCGAAGCGAACGAATTTGAGACGGTTAGGTATCATACCTTCCGTTTATTGTATCATGCAATACTTCAGTTCTCTATAGGGATGGGTTGCTTTTTAGTAAATTGCTATTCGATAGCTGCTATTTGAGCAAAGCAGCTTTTAACTGCTATCGAGTATTATAAAAAGCTGCTTTTTAAATAGCAGTTTACAATGTTCATCAATATTACGATATACGATCTCTACTGATAATACCGTATTATGCTTTTAGCTGCTAGTCGATATTGCTTTTGGATGTGACAATAGCGAGCTGCTAGAGTGTACAGGGCGTCGATTGTCGGCATGCCATAAAGGCAAGAAATTCCGTGAACTTTGCTTTGGCTCGCTACCCGGAATTCACCTTGTTTGTTCTGTTTTTCTTTGCAGGAATAAGAATGAGATGTACGCGTACGCCCGAAAGGAAAAGGATGGATGAGTAAATGTAGTAAATAATGTGTAACTGTTTTTTATGTTTAAAATAAGAGATTATTTTGATGACAGCATTATTTGCTTATGGTTTTTATGAGATAATGATTTATATGTAGTAAACACTAATTATTTTGCTTTTATTTGCCAATTTACGATTTAAAAGGGCCAATTAAAGAAAATTAAATAATTTATTATAGCGACAGTAAAGCAGAATTTTGCTAAATAGGTAGTCGGTGGCCGGCATTAAAGATAAGGTAATTCTGCAACAGAATTCTTTTGGGGTATAGGTCTAGTCCTATTGAGTTCAGAGTTGGAGCAAAAAGGGACAACATTGACAATATTGTTTAATTATCAGGTAGGAATGGTAGGATATAAGTATATCCTTTTATTTTATTCGCTTAAAAGGAATCCCCTGCTTGGGTACGTCCATAGTGCACCGCTTCTCGCTTCTCGTTTCACCGCGGCAGACTAGCGATAAAAAATTTATAAAGGAATGGTAGCGCAAAAGCTGATTAAGCAGGTTGAAAAAGCTGCAAGCGCACTATGGCCACGCGCTACCATTCCTATATACAATTTTTTATCGCTAGTCTGCCGCGGTAAAACGAGAAGCGAGAAGCGGTGCACTATGGACGTACCCAGCTCTTACGGCTGTTGCCAGTAACCAGTAACAGTGTTTATAAACTGCTATTTGAAAGCTGCTATTTGGAAAAAGCTGCGACTGCTTTAACTGTTATTTGAAAATAGCAGTTTTGCCCATCACTAGTTCTCTAGCGACCTTAAAAGTATACTAAAATTTGATTTTATGTTTGTGTTTGTAAACTTCTTAGTTTTATGTAATAAAAGTGCATAGAAGCGAACAAAAGAAAAAAGTTTCTGCTGCAATTATTAGTATCATCAATCATCATTGCTGCCGCTCATAGAGAAAGTCATTATATTACTTTCTCGATGCTGCCACTGATCTCTTGGCGAGAGAGACTGGAGAAAGAAGAATCGAAAGCAAAATCAAAATAACAACGAAACACAAGAATAATCGAGGCCTTCGGAACAATCAATAAAGAAATAGACGAAAGACAAAATATAAACTTCTATAAGCGCGTCCTTTTGGGAACTTTTGTTCGTTCACGTTCAGTTGGTAACAAAAAAGTCCCCAATTTTTTCCCCCAGAATCGCAGAAAACTTAATGGCTATGTTCAACGGGTCTTAGCGATTGTTAGCGCTTACAAGCGCTAACCGCTAAATCGGTATTGAACTACCCCTCAGCAGAAAAGCGAGCGTTAGCGTAGTTAGCGCTAAATAAAAGCGCTTTTTTAGTCAGCGGACTGCGCTAGCACCAAAATGGCGAATAATTTCAAATAATAAGCTAACCTTTCATTTTAAATTTTAATTATTAAATTGTTGGTTTATGCAGATTTATGTTAAAGGTATGTAAAAAATGGATAATAATGACGCACTTATAGCATCTAACTGGACTGTGGTCACCTATGCACGGTCAATTATGTGACCGTGAGTGGGGACGTTGTTTGTAATGGCAACCCCATAATTCTCGAACATAAATCTAAAAGTAAGCGATTTTTGCAGAAATTACTATTAGGAATTCGAAAAGCGGTAAAATTTAACAAGATTAGAAAAATGTCTTGTTGCCTAGCTGACAAACGTATAGTTATAGAATCTATTTTTTTAAAACCATAACAAAAAATAAACAAATAGGTTATGTTATGAAGAAAGTCTTTTGATTTTGACAGTAGACTTTTCCGCAAAGGAGAGTGTCGTGTCGATCAACGAGACTGTTAGCGCTTACAAACGATAGCGTAATATGCTAAGTGTCGATGAACATAGCCAGTGTTAGTCCCAGTCCACATGCATACGTGATCACGGATCCGTTGTGCCCACGTGACCAGCAACATCCAATTGTGTATCAGGAGAGCGACTTGACTCTCCGTCAAGTAGGCGAAACTTACAAAACTAGCTAGCAGCAGTAACTGCCATATACAATACAAACTAAATTCAAATTGCTGCAAATAAAAAACTCGATGCGCATGTCAAATCACATACGGATGCGTATCACGGAAGATCCATTTGGATGGGCAAAATTCAACGTGTGCGTTTCACGTATACGGATATCCGTGATCACGTATGCATGTGGACTAACACTTAGACTCCCTTTCCTAATCTAAGGCAGAAAACTTGCAATAAAAATCAAACTGCAATGCAATGTCTTGAACTGGCAAGAGACTTGCACGAAATTGTTGTACTGCGCATGCCTTTGATCAAGAGTATTGCGTATTGCAAGAATAATTGCGAACTGTAAAACGGGCTTTAAAGTGCAATTGCATGCAAGCCTCCCAATGTTGTTGCCAAAACCTGAGGAATCACAGGAGCTGAAACGAGAGGCTAAAATTGAAGTTACGTTCCATGATTTAATTGGTCGTGTCTACAATTGGTCAGATGAACGTGCGGCGGTATTTTTAAATAGGGAAGATTTTTTTGTATTTAAGATAAAGTACCTATTTATTTTGTTATTTTTATAAAGAGCAGGAAAAGAGCTGAGGTTTTAAAAAGCATATAGATTGTGTATTAGGTAAATACATAATTCTATTTATTTCATCACATTATTCTTGCGATCCGTCAGCCGCGGTATTACTATCGCTTTGCCCGGCCTCCGCTCGCTTCGCTCGCTACGGGGGCTCAATCGACAAGAACTAGGCAAGTGCTAACCAAAACTAACCCAGGGCTAACTAGCCCAAACTAATCCAAAATTAAAAAAAAGGTAAATTAATAAAGAACAATACATCTGTCGCGACCGACGGGAATCGAACCCACAGCGCCGGAATAACAGGCAAGCACCCTGCCTACTACGCCACCGAGACGTTGTAGAAATTTTGCTAGAACGTAGAGACATGGACGAACGTCAAACAACATAACCTCAATTAATTTTGAAACAAGGAATTCCGATCGATTAAATCATGGAACGTAACTTGTATATTAGCCGCTCGTCAGCTGAACGGCTAAAAACTTAATGGCTGCTTTTGAGCAGACACAACCGAGTAGAACAATGACCTACTTGGTGCAGAAATTATTAAATATTAAATTATTTGAATATACCGGCGTCCGGTGCTATGCATGTTCATAGAAGGCCAAGAAACTGGTTAAAAAATATGTGTATAATATGTTAAAAATATATATACGAACACTGACTGCCAAACACCAAAGTGTGGCCTTTTTGCTGTATACTGTACTATTCGGACCGCTCTCTTCGGGAATGAGGGTCAGGGAGTCTAAAGGTGACTCGCGGATGCTGTGACAGTATCGCTACATTCCATGCCATATTTCACTTTTCGAATGGCCCTCCGCTCGCTCTCGCTCGCTACGGGGGCTCAAGAAAAGGAAACTAACCAGGTGCTAACCCAATCTAACCCAAGACATACCCAAAAACAAGAAAAAAACAGTTTAGAAATATAACCTTAAAAATTTTTTAAAACACCGACGGGGTTTGAACTCGAGTCGCCGAAGTGAAGGCTAATCATGCAAACCCCTAGACCACCAGGGCATATACAAACGATTGGTTGCATCACGAAGACATGACGCGCAGGTGCGCGTGCACGCATGGAATGTAGCGATACTGTCACAGCATCCGCGACTCTAAAGGTGTGCATATATTTAGCTAGCGAACCAAAGAAACATCAAATATCAAACACATACCACCTGATTATAGGCATTGTAATTTATAGGTGTAAATGTGAAACCAAATAGTGAGCAATTGCTGTATCCGGTTCACTGTTCGGAGTCTTATGTTCATCAAGTAAACGCACAAGAAATTGTTGATTTATCGGTTGTACAGAATTCTCATCATGTACTGCTCAGGGTGCACTGAAGACTGTTTTCGGTGTTCAATCCGCGTCCACTTCTGTTCGAATCACTTTCTAAACCAAGTTGAAAATATTTATTAAAAGACGTCATCAGTTTGGCATTTAACCCAACATTTAAACCAGAACAAATTACAAGATGACCAATAAAAATAGTTTTCGTGAAGTCGAGTCGGAAAATTAAACGAATGAAATATTGTCTTTAATTAATCAGCATTGGTAAGCAAAACCAATCTGTGTACGGTTGTTAAGAAGTAATGAAGAATGCGAGCCTGTTTTTAAACTTCAACCTCATAATATCAAATCAAAACAAAAACATATCTTTCTCTCTGGCTCGCGTATGGCTTCGGTTCTTAATAATTTGAACAAATGACATCATTCCTATATCACGAGAATTGACTATTTGAACCAGGTTCAAATATTTTACCTGCGAAAAACAGCTTTAGTATTTGAACTTAAAGATATATATTGGAACCATAGAAATAGGAGTCCTATTTCTATGATTGGAACCAATGAATAAAAATGAATGTATACATAGAACCACGGCTACATATAGGTGGCCGTGATAGAACCCAAATAGTAGTAGTAGCACAGAATAGCCAAGAATATTCTGTGGTAGTAGTGCGAAGTACGACCCGCTGTTGGCCCTTGCGTGAGCAATTCGGCCAGTAAAGACCCCCGTCCGGGCTTAGCAAGAGCTGGAGCGGCCCTTCCAGATTGGTTACACCCTGGTGGATAGAGATACTATTTTTGGACCCTCCAGTATGTCGAATATGTACTCATGGAGGCTCCGACTTCTACATGCATGGCGTGTTTTAAGGTTCAAGCACCACCGGCTGGACCTTCACAAACATTTAAATCTGGTACATGCACGGGGCTCAAACCCCCGCCTGGACGTCCGATTTTTCCTCGGGGTGTCAAAACGGTCCCCGAACGCCAAACCACGCGCCCCCCCACACTCTTCATATTTGTATATGAACCTGAAGACGAAAGGGCCGATACCCGACACGGGTTCACTCGACCGAGAACGAACCGGAAGTCCCCAAGAATAGTAAACTCTAATAGAACACGAATATACCCGATAAGGATTAAGCTAGATGGACACTGTGCTGGATAAAGTCATTCAGGGATAGGGATACGACAACGAACGAGCTTGGGTTAGTTTACTCATGTCCTTACGGTACAATTAATTACTTTAGAGTGTTCTGGTGATTTAGTGTTCAGATGCTGCGTCTGTGATACGGCGGCCCGGGTTCCATTCCCGTCGGTGTTATTTTTAATTTTTTTTAATAGTTATGTTTGTAAAAAGTTTTTTTTCTTCATTCTGGGCATGCTTTGGGTTTGTTTTGGTTAGTTTTTATTGGTTGTGCTCCCGTAGCTAGCGAAGCGAGCAGAGGGCCATGTGTGAAGTTAAATATATGGCATTCTAAATTAGTAAATAAACCCTTTAAGTATTAAACAAACCATGTCCCGGCGGCATATTCAAAAAGAACCGGGTCTTCCCATCCCTAAATCCTGTACGTTAGATATGAATATGCATCCCGGCGTTATTGATCATGCTCATTACTTGCAGTTCTGCGGCTCGCTCCAAGTGGATGACGCACAAGACGGTGAGGGGACCGGGTCACAGAGCTTCAGAGTTGTTTCACATTAATTTTCACTCTCGCTTCGCTCGCTCCTCACTACATTGGGCTCATTAGGTACCGTGCTAGGGCTAGCTCCAAGTTATTTTTAGGGGCTGTCAACTGGTTCGTAGCTCAGTGGTTGGCTCGGGTTCAATTCCAGTGACAAGACATGCTTTTTCTATTTTTAATTTGTGTAAAAAGTTTTTTTTTTTTATTTTGGGCATGCTTTGGGTTAGTTTTGGTTAGTTTCCGTCGGTTGCGCCTCCGTAGCGAGCGAAGCGAGCGGAGGGCCATGCGTGACGTGTAATATTAGACATTTTTGTCAACAATGCGGTGCACGCGCAACCCTGAAGATCTCTTGCTGGGTTCGGATATTAAAATGGAGTTGGAGTGGAGTACGGGTGGCACGTGCTCTTGGAGCGTATGGTCAAAATCTATAGTCGAACGACTCGGAGTTGTTGGACCTGGGAAAGACAGATTACTGACGGATTCAAGACAGCTGTTTTCTGTTTTCAATTTTAATTTTTAGGATGAGCGTTTGTTTTAAGAGAATTCGGACACAATGTTTGCTAAATTGCGAATTTTATTAATGTTTTGTAGTAGCTGTAACCCATCAAATATAACGGGGTTACCTGCCTCGTCTACAACAGGACAATGCGGATATTTACTTATTTCCATATTTGTATAATCTTGGACTACACATGGCCACAAAATTTATACATATGACCCAAACAAAATAAAAATTCTCAAGAAACAAAACACAAAATGAAAATCGAAAATGACACTTCTCGCTCGATTCTCAAACTACGCACGCTCACTTCAATATCTTCCTTCTGCGAGATGGAACTTTTGGAGTAAACTCTTTTTACCTCACTTCGTAATAGTCGAACGCTGAAAGAGCTACTCCATTTGCACGAAAAGCTTTACCCGAACGGCTGGAGTATTTTAGGTATGCACTGAGTGAATGGCGTGAGCATCCCGAACGCGCCTTATGGGCAACGTCTTGTGATGGGCATTTAAAGATCCTTTACACAAATAGTGCACTATGTAAAAATTGACCTCTCCTATTGGTCGATTCATCTCGTATTACGATATGTCTGCGTGATGCAATCGATTTCTATCAAGAGCTCTCGTGGTGTAGAGGTTTAGATCGTTAGGTCTCACCTGGAAAACGCGGGTTCGAACGTTGCTTTTTTTTATTTTTTTTTTTAAAGATTGTGTTTCTAAACAGCTTTTTTTCTTGATTTTGGGTATGTCTTGGGTTAGATTGGGTTAGCACCTGGTTAGTTTCCTTTTCTTGAGCCCCCGTAGCGACCACCTTCTCCTTATCTAGGGGACTCCTGTTTTGACCGCGTTTAGGACAGGACTAGTTGGCGTTCCTAGTGAAAGAGCGCTGCGGTTTTTTTATTCACGATCGCTAGATCATTTCCTTTGCTTATAGGACTGCTTTTTACTTTTATAGTAATCAGTAAAGGCCATTACAAGTTTTATACTTACACTTTTTTAGTCTCCCGGGACGGAACCCCGGCTACTAAACCCATAATGGGCGACCACACGGAGGATGAGGACACGATGTCCAACATCTCTATCGAGTCAATATCTGACAAGAATCTATTTGATTCAAATATAAAGAAAATTAAAAATCGTTGCAGTAGTTACGCAGAAGTCTGCGTCCAGTGCCGACTAGACTTTGAAGAACTTCAATATATCAACGATTTGAATCAGAACGAGGCATGTAAGCTCATTTCAAAGATACGGCAACATTTTCGGGACACCCATCCTATCAGAAATAAACGGCAAGCCACTGCCAAAATCGACACCGGTAAGAAAAAAGCTAGCCCTACGAACATTCAAGGTGCCGAAGCAAAAAAGGCGAAGGTCACTGCAGCCGATAAGTCGATGGCGCAAAAAACCATCGTTTTATCTGACTCAACGCCCGTAGCAACAGCGATTGGCACTACTGCCAGCTGCGACGGCGATTCCCAGATTATGAGGCCTCCGCCGCCACCCGATTCTGTGACCCTGATACCCGGAAATGACAAAGAGCCTTTTAGGACCCCATTTAAGCAAATCCCGTTCCGGAAAAACTTCCGAACGGTCACGTTAGACATGGGACAACCACCCCTAGCCACAGCTAACCAGTATCAGCCCTTACAGGACATCAACACCGAGGACGAGGATACAGTTAGCGTTGCCTCTACCTCCAACTCGACCGGTGTTAAGCGTAAAGCGGCGCCAAATAAGAAAAACGTGCCCATAAAACCGAAGGTCACACCGCCACCACCCGTAGTGATCAAGGGTAGACCCGCGGATCATCACCAGCTAAAGGATGATCTCAAAAGTATGCATATCAAGAACTACCAGTTAAAATATACAAAGAACTCGGTGATAGTTTACTGTAGTACTGCAAATGATTTGCATACATTAAAGCGCGCCCTTGACAATGAGAGAACCGAGTACCACTCCTACGCCGAGTCTCAGGAGAAGACTAGGGCTTTCGTCCTGCGTGGACTCGACGGCGGCATTTCCCCCCGAGAGATCACGGAAGCTCTCACTGATGAGTACAACGTTACCCCAAAGAACGTTTTCGAGATGCGCAAAACGCGCATCCCTATGTATTTAGTTGTCCTCGACCACAAATACAATGTCAAGCGATTAAATCAAGAGATAAAAACCTTAAGTTGTGTCCGAGTAAGCTGGGAAATTCGCCGATCAAGTAAGCCAGTCTTACAATGCAAAAGGTGCCAGCAATTTGGGCACGCGAAATCTTTTTGCAGCCGAAGAATCGCATGCAGCAAATGCGCGGGGGCGCATGATATCACCGACTGTAGTGCAGACTTCCAGAAATGCGTCAACTGTAGCGGGCCCCATAGGTCAATTGACGAGTCCTGCCCGGTATACGAGTATAAGCTCAATGTCATACAAACCGCATCGAAGCCTAAGCAAACATTTCGTCCGACGCCACCTCCAGCCAAACCTGCCTGGAGAGACACAAATCCGCAAATAGCAGACGGCCAAGCGGGCCAAGGCCTAAGCAATGGCCAACGTTCAGAAAATTATCAGCAAGCCTTCCCCCCAATTCGAGGCCGACGAGAACCACAGCGGAGGGCCAATCAACCACCCATCAACATTAATTCAAACACTGTACAACAACAACAAAAGGTTAGTGGTACTGTGCGTGCTAGCACTAATAATTTGAATCACTTGAATATAGCCGACACTATGTCAAACTTAAATAGCTATTCTAATATGCTTGAAGCTTGTAGGGGCGACAAAGCCGAAATAATCCAAGCGTCTTTGCGCTTTTTTACATTTGAATACGCGAAATTTAATGTTTAAATGCTACAAATCGCTTCTTGGAACTGTAATGGCATTAGGTACAAACTGGGCGAGTTTCGTAACTTTTTGCATGCATCCAATTTTCAGGTTGTTTTTCTCGTAGAAACGAATCTGTCACCGGACTTCACTCTGAAAGTAAGGGACTATAGAATCGAAAGATCTGATAGGCCCGATCGACGCGGGGGAGGCGTGGCCTGCCTCGTACACAGGTCACTTCGCTACCGACGAGTATTTAACATTCGCTCCGCGATTGAACATATCAGTATTGAACTGGAGAGCGGCCTACGTGTATGTGGCGGTTATGCACCCCCGGGTCTCCGCCTTTCAGAAGCCGATCTCTTGGCACTTCTTCCGCCAAACCGAGTATCCCTGCTGATAGGGGACTTGAATGCCACGCACGCCGAATGGGGCGGCGTAACTAACAGCAGGGGTAGATTGTTCAAGGGAATAATCAATAATAACCTGGAAATGTCCTATCATAGAACACCTAATCCCACTTATCCCCGTGCAGCATCGTTCCTGGACATTGCCATCACTCGGGGAATTATCAGGACTTCTCAGCTGCTAGAGATTAACGACCTCAACTCTGATCACCTTCCAATCAAGATTAGCCTATACTGTAGGGTCCCCTTATCTAATGACACCGTCATTTCGTATAGGAATATTGATTGGAGGGTGTTCAGGGCACAGCTTAATGAGTTGACTGTGATCCCCGAGCAGCTGACAACAGTCCAGGAGCTAGAAAACGAGGTGGAAACTCTCACGTCAAATATCCTGCGCATCCGTGATGCTCTGTGTACTAGGGTTGCCATGCACCCTAGCACCGAATCCCTCCCTGAACACATCCTGAATCTTATAACCTTTAGAAATCGCTTTCGACGGAGATGGCAAAGAAACCGGACACAAATGGGATCCGCTCGCATCAATGCGCTGTCGGAGGAAATTAGGGTGAAAATACGTGAGCATAGAAACCAAATGTGGTTGGCTTATATCAATACAATCAGCAGGGACGACGGTTCCCTATGGAAGCTGGCCAGGCGAGTCCGCGGAGGCACAGCACAAATGCCTGTGATAAGGCATCTAGGCCTAGAATTCGGCGACGACGCCGGAAAAGCTGATGCTTTCGCGGATTACCTGGGCAGCGTCTATAGCGCGGCGCCTGACACCCTGCCAGAACAGGAGCTCTTTACGCGTACTGTAAACACATTCCGGCAATGTAAATACCCTATTCCCCCGGCAGTACTTGATGGACTGAGAATCACTCCAGCGGAAATCCGCAAAGCTCTTAGCCGTCTTCCGAGAAATAAAGCTCCCGGCCCGGATGGTATTCCGAATTCAGTCCTGAAAAATCTACCGCAAAAAACCATCATCCAGTACATGCACATAGTTAATGCGGTTATTCGGCTACAACATTTCCCTGCATCCTGAAAAATAGCGTGCATAATACACTTCCCGAAACCGGGGAAAGACCCGGCATTACCTGCATCTTATAGGCCTATCTCGCTTCTGAATACCCTCGGGAAGGTGGCTGAAAGGCTAATCTTACCGAGGGTAAACAACGAAGTAGAGAAGCTTAAGATCCTCCCACAGGAGCAATTCGGCTTTCGCGGACAGCATGGCACCGTCATGCTGGCCGCGAAAATAGCGACCGACGTCTACAAAGGTTTCAGGAACAAACAGTCAACCGCTCTCTTACTACTTGACATCGAGAAGGCTTTCGACAGGGTGTGGCACGATGGGTTGCTGTACAAGTTGTTGGCAATCCACAACATGCCCCTGTACTTGACAGCACTCATCGCGTCATACCTTGCCGGGCGAGCCTTCACGACTAAAATAGGCAATAAACTCTCAGCCAGTAGGAACCTACTCGCGGGGGTGCCTCAACGAACTGTATTATCGCCGCTATTGTTCAATCTTTATATAGCAGATATCCCGCCATGTCCAAATACCCACAAAGCCTTATTTGCTGACGATACAGCAATTTATTCCCTTAATCCTCAAGCAGAGCTGGCTAAGGAAAATCTCCGGGAACACATGGATATTCTTGTTCCATACTATGAGAGGTGGAAGATAACGCTCAACCGCTCTAAAACCGAGCTAATTATCATCACTCGAAAGAGAAAATACATTAACGTCACCCCTCTCATGTTAGGAAACACTCCTATACTCCCACAACCGAAGGTGAAGTATCTAGGCATCACCCTAGACAACAAACTTAATTTTAGCCGGCATATACAGGCAATATCATCAAAAAATGCAATGGTAAAAAGGGAACTAACATCACTTGTGACAGCCAGGTCATTCCTTAGTCCTGGTAACAAACTAATCCTATACCGCGCCATCATCCGGCCAGCTCTCCTCTACGGCTCACCAGTCTGGTGTTCCGTAGCCAGGACTCATAAAAAGAAATTACAGGTTATGCAAAACAACTATCTCAGAGCTGCATTTTCTTTAACCCTACGGGACCGCATCAGAGTAGAAGACCTGCATGCGTGGGCGAATATGGAATACATCGAAGAGTACATCGACGCCCTCGCATGTAGGTTTTTTGAAAGGCAGATCGCGGGTTCCCCGCTCACTGCCAATATAGCAAATGAACGCTATGATCCCGAAAATCCAGTCTCCCATGGAACAATATACCGTGAAATCTCATTATATTATAAACAGCTCATGCCTCCATAAGACAGGAACCTTTGGGAATAATAGTTCGAAAGGCTACTTTCGAAAGTACTCGAAAACTATCTCTTTAAGCTCATTTTAACATCTAACTTTTTCAACAGTATCAGGAGCACAGTAAACGCAATACCCATAAGGTAACTTGCGCGCTCTGTCTCCTGCCTGGCCAATCCATGGCGTTTGGAAGCGTGGGCGGGGCTTATTAAGGAAGCTGGCCGGCGTATAAATACGCACTCTTGACGATCACAACACATCGTGAGTTCAACTGTGGATGAGAGAACATCTACGGGAGACGATTAGCGCTTAACAGTGCGACTTTAGATTTCCCTAGTGGAAACGAGCGACTTAGGTCAAGTATAGCGACGACAAGTGCCGTGCCAGGCGAAAATACAGAAAACCACGACGGAGGATTAAGGCCCGAGCGAAGTTCAAGAAGATATGTAACCCCTTGCTGCCAGAGCAAGGGGTGCAGGTTAGACGGAGCATTGCTCAGGCAATAGCCTTCCAGAGGATAAGGAGACGAACATGGTCAAGAAGAATACAAATCAGGTGAGTGACAAAACTTTATTATTTACTAATGAAAATTTCCTAAGAGTAGAGATAGATTCAAATTTATTAAGGCAAAGTAGCGCCAGCCCTATGGCTGGCATTAGTGATAATAGTGAATTCCCGGCCTTTCCCTCGTCAAAGGGGGTGCCCAAAGCGCTGGCTGGGAATAGTAGTAGTGCTAGAAACAGTGAAGTGAAAAACGTGAAAAAACCAACCCAAGATAACGACAACAGCAGCGAAAGCGACTGCTCAGAAACATCAGGACGCTCAGGATCAACCAGAGCGGCAAGACGACTAGCCAAAGCAAAGGCAGAGACAGACCGAGCAAGGACTGCCAAAGCCACTAGCGACGCCAAGCTCAAAGAACTTCTGAGAGCCTACGAAATCCTGATCGAGGACAGAAACCGCCAAAGACAGGAAAAGGAGGAAACTCAAGCGAGATTGGCAAGACTCGAAAAGCTGTTCGAGTCACAAACTCAAGTCAGGAAAGCTGACCCCCCAGCGGTAACCCCACCCGCAGTAGCCCCCCCTGCAGCAGACACTCCCCCTACAACTGGTCAACATGAAACCAGGAAACGACAGGCTAGGAGCCGCGACAGCTCCGAGGAGCGTGAAGCAAGCCAGCCGCCAAAAAGGACGCACCAAGAAGCGTCAAAGAAGAATACTGAAGAGATGGAAATAGCAACGGAAGAGCAGACCTCATCCTACGCTAGTCTAGCTAAGAAGCCAGCAGCCAAGGACATTATCCCCCCTATCACCGTAGAGGGGAACGAAGACTGGAGGCAACTCCTACAAACCCTGCAGGCGAAGAATATAGAGATCCACTACGCTAAGACGAGGGGACAAAATATGCAGGTCTATACAAAGACCATCGCCGACTACAGGGCTCTCACCAACCTCCTCAAGGGTCAGGAAAGGGCATTCTTCACGTACCAGCTGCCTGAGGACAAAAAGATACACGTGGTAATCAGGGGATTACCACTTAACACTGACGAAGGATACTTGAAGGCAGACCTTCAAGAAATGGGCTACAAAGAAGTCGAGGTAGCCCAGATGAAGAGCAGACGAAATCAGAAGAAGATGCCGCTGTTCTTGGTGAAAACCAAGAGCAGTGAAATCTTCAAACTAAGATACGTATACAGTACACTCGTAAGAGTAGAAAAGTACGTAAAACAAGAAGGTCCGAGGCAATGCTACCGCTGCCAAAAGTTCGGACACACCCAAGGAGGATGTTGTTTCCCCCACATCTGTGTAAGATGTGGAGAAAAACATCAAGCGAAGGAATGCCCAGTCCCCAGGGAACAGGGAGTGAAGAATGCGAAATGCGCAAACTGCGGCAAGGACCACCCTGCCAATTATAAGGGATGCGAAAAGTTCCCTAAGAAGACTCAAACCCAACAAGTGAGGACATCCAGAACACAAGGGCAGGCGGCGACCACTAGGCCTAGACCAGCGGGCCGCAACCCTTCACAGAAACCTGCAGGAAGCAATCCGCAGGCGAAACCACAAGCTCCGCCCAAACCGGCGGACAACAAAAACGATAGCAAAAACAACAAAAACAACAACAAGAAAGAAGAAGTGCCAGCCACAGAGACCATGGCACCAATAAAAAGCATGATCCAAGATCAGGTCATGGCGATGATGGTGCCACTACTACAAAAGATGGTACAGGAAGCCTTCAAAGCAATGAATGGACAGTGAAGATATCGGTCGCCTCATAATTATGTCGTGGAACATCAACGGCATTAGACGCCGCAGGACAGAAGTCCAAGAACTTCTGCAACGGCATAATCCGGCGGTCCTGGCCTTGCAAGAGACCAGGATTGACAGATCGATAAACTTCTCACTACCAGGATATTCCATCTACCGACACGACAGAGTTAACCCTGCAGGAGGCGGGGTTGCTCTAGTTGTAAACAACGAGATAGAGCATACCAACCTAGGAATCGAAATGGACTCAGAAATTGAGGCGGTCTCCATAAGAGTCTCTACGAGACGTGGAGAGATCAAGATAACCTCGGTTTATCTTCCGCCCCAAGATCTCATACATGAAGAGGACATAGAGGAGCTAACTCGAGACCCAAGACCCAAGATCATCATTGGGGACCTGAACTGCAAACATCCGCAGTGGAACAGTTCCAGGACAAACAGGAACGGTCAAAGATTGGCACAATATTGTGAAGACAGAGGTGTAGATGCTCTAGGACCGGACCAGCCCACATTCCTACCCAGGGGTGCGGGAAGGCCCGAAATCCTGGACATAGCACTTCTCAAAAACGTGCGATTCGACACGGAGATAGAAACCATAGTGGAAGGGACATCAGATCACAACCCTATAATGCTGTGCATCAATCTTAGACTGGCAAGAACCAACCTGAGAACGAGGAAAAATACCAACTGGTTTAGATACCAGAACCTGATTAGAGACAATACCCGAATTGGACGAATAAACAACGCCCAGCAGCTAGAAGCTGAAGTGGAACACCTGGAAAACAACATCATCCAAGCCTTCAACTCTAGTACTGCTGTAGAAGACCTATCCAACACTCGAAGACATGATGATCTCTCTGACGAGATCAAGAACATGATCCGAGAGAATAGGAGACTCAGGCGAGTTTATGCAAGAACCGGCAGAGACAACGACAGAGTCACGCTGAATCAGCACAGCGGCGCTCTGAAAGAAATGCTCAAAGTGCATAGAGACGAATCCTGGCAACGTAAGCTCAGGGAACTGAATCCCCAGAACACAGCCTGGCAGATGCAGAGGGCACTCCGCAATCCCAGGACTCTTATCCCGCCCTTAAGCGGGGCAGGAGGCCTGGTCTATGCGGACGTGGACAAGGCAGAGCTACTCGCCGAAACCGTGCAGAACCAAGGCAGGCTCAACGTACATCCTGACGAGGATGAAGAACACCGCGAGGACGTACAGGAAACAGTCAGGCGCCACGAGCAGAGACAAATTCGGCCTAGATGTGATGTTCCGACCTCACCAGCTGAGGTTGCGGGCATCATAAAGAGGCTGAAAACAAAGAAAGCACCAGGAGAAGACGGAATAACAAACAAAATGCTCAAAAAGCTACCGAGGAAGGCCATAACAGCAACCGTCAACATCATCAACGCGATGATGAGACTCGGACACTTCCCAAACAGGTGGAAGGAGGCTGAGGTGATAGTGATACCCAAACCGGGTAAGGATAAGATCAATCCTGCAAACTACAGGCCTATCAGCCTCCTCTCAGCTGTTAGCAAGGTGGCGGAAAGGATCATTCTAAAAAGACTCAATAATGAATCAACGGAGCAGGACACAATCCCCAGCATCCAATATGGATTCAGGGCAGACCACTCAGCAGAACTACTACTGCTCAAAGTAGTAGAACACATCACCAAGGGATTCAACTGCGGGAAAGCGACAGGAGCGATCTTTCTAGACGTAGAAAGAGCGTTCGACAGAGTATGGCATCAGGGGCTGTACTACAAGATGATTGTAGGAGGCTACTCTCCTAGAATGATCAAGATCATCAAAAGCTACCTGACTAACAGAAGATTCCACGTGAGAGTGAAGGACAAGACATCTGGGACTAGAATGCTTGAGGCAGGAGTACCGCAGGGCTCAGCCCTGGGACCGGCCCTGTACTCGGTATTCACCCATGATATACCAACGATCGAAGACGCGCAGGTATCATTGTATGCTGACGATACAATGATACAATATACGCATAACAACACCGCGAGGATAAGCACTGTGCTGCAAAGAGCCACAGATGAAATAACTGACTGGATGATCAAATGGAAGATCAAAGTCAACGAGAGGAAAACGCAAACCATACTCCTTCAAAGAAGGAGAAAGGCTGCAGGACCCCAAATAAGGATCAACAACACCAACATTCCTTGGAGCGACGAAGTCAAGTACCTCGGAGTATACCTGGACCGTGGCCTAACATGGAAAAGGCACATCCGAGCTGCTAGGGACAAAACAAAAAGAGCAATGGCCATGCTAAATCCCCTGATCGGGAGGAATAGCCAAATGGCATTGAAGACAAAACTCACCATGATCAAGTCGATAGCGAGAAGTCAACTGACGTATGGCTCAACAGCCTGGGGATACGCAGCAAAATCAAGCATTAAATTGCTAACGAGTACTGAGAACGTACTAATCAGGAGAGCAGTCGGCGCACCTTGGTTCGTCCGAAATGCTGACCTGCAACGAGACCTACAGTGGCAGCCTTTACCAGACTTTATAGTCGAAAAGGCCAGGCGCGTATTCCTAAAGGCAGAAAACCATGCTGATGAAGACTTAAGAGAAGTGATTAACTATCACCCAGACGACCCAGGGACCAGGAGATGGGCCAAGCACAATAGACCCAGAAGTCTAATTGGATAAACAGCAAACACGAGATGACACATTGTATTAGAGATGCGCGGACCAGTAACCGCAAGTGATGTCTGAGAAGCTTTATGACGATTAGGACTTAATAGGATCAGATCCCGGAAGTCCTTAACCGACGTGCAGCAGATGATCCCCTAGAGGGGTCCACGCACAAGTCGGCATTACCTGGATGTTTTAGTTGGTATGGTACTGCACCGATTCCAACACTACCCCTCAACCGGGGGGTGTGCATAAGAGAGCATTTTTACCAGACGACAAAAAAAAAAAAATCACAACACATACGATTCCTAGCCACTGAAGCATCCGTGTCTCCGTAGCCGATACCGTGAGACTCGTTCTAAGCGACCTGATATCATTACTATACTTGAATAGACTTAACACAGTTAAGTCCCAACTCTCTTGTACATAGCTTCTTTTGTATTATGTCTTAATTACATGTTGTAAATATTGTAAATAGTAATTTTAGCATTATGACGCCCTGTTCCGTCAGAACAGTTTTAAGTAGGGTTTTTCCATAAATTTTCCCTACATTCACCCTCCTTTATAGAAAGGCCCTTTATGCATAGGCATAAATCATGAAGCATGTACACTTAAACAGCAGGCTTTATGCCAATCAAAGCAAATCTTAGGGCTTTGAAGGGGTAACCCACGAAAAGTGCAGCACAACCTAAACAGTACCACACGCCTAGTAATTAAGTAGGTTTGTTATCGACCCCCTAAGGGTGCCACTATCTGCTGGCCACTGGCAGTGAGGTAACACTGCCCGGCATAACAGCAGAGTAGATCATAGTCAAATTGTCATGCCTAAGCTAGTTGTGTAGTTATTAATCATTGTAATATCAAATAAATATATTCCAAGTTCCAAGTCCTTATCTAGGCGACGTTGCCACAAATAATATGTCAAAACCATATGGTTTTATTGACAATTGTCACACCGATGTCATTTCAGCGTTCTCTGTCGCGAGACCCTCATCATACTGACAGGTCTAAAAATAGTATCTCTGTCCACCAGGGTGTAACCAATCTGGAAGGGTCGCTCCAGCTCTTGCTAAGCCCGGACAGGGGTCTTTACTGGCTGAATTGCTCACGCAAAGGCCAATAGAGAGCGTACTACTACTACTATAACGACTTCCAATCATATATTTAGTAGTATTAAATATATGCTTCCGATTCGTCTTCGGTCGAGTGTGCACGTGTCGGGTATCGGCCATTTTGTTCCAGCTTCATATACATATATGTTAATTTGGGAACCGATGGAGCTTTCAGGGGCTGTGTAAACTCCCCGAATAGGATTCGGACGTCCAGCCGGGGATAGGCCCGTGTCAGCATCAGATTTTTATGTTTGTGATCGTCCAGCCGGTGGTGTTCGAACCTTAAAACAAGCCGTACAAGTACATGTCTGAGGCCCCAGGAGTACATACACGACATGCTGGGGGCTCTAAAAATAGTATCTCTATCCATCAGGTGTAACTAATCTGGGATCGGTCGCCCCAGCTTTTACTAAGGCAGTTAGAGGTCTTTTCTGGCTGAATTTCTCACGAAAAACGCCAATAGAGAGTTTACTACTACTACCACTCTAACCTTTTTCCATTATAAGAATAAACCAGGTTAGAATCATTTTGGCTGCCATCAAGGTCGAATGTTACAAATGCATACTAACCCCATCTAGTATAGGTGGCGTTGACTGGAGCGATATTGCATTCGATCATTCGATGTGTTCGCGATGCAATCAATTTGCAGCAAGAACGTTGTGGCGTCGTGGTGTAGAGGTTTAGATCTCAATTCAGCAACTCTCGGCGGCGGCCCGGGTTCGAACCCCGTTGCTTTTTTATTTTTTTTACCTTTAAGTTTCTAAACAGATTTTTTCTTGATTTTGGGTATGTCTTGGGTTACGTTTGGGTTAGCACCTGGTTAGGCTCCTTTCCTTGAGCCCCCATAGCGAGCGGAGGCTCATGCAAAATGTGAAATATTACTTATTGTAATATATACAGCAGCTTGCATGTGTTTCCGCGAATATATTCACAAAGAAACTCCCTTATTTGAATGACTTGACGTCTGTATCCGCATTTGTAACATTCGACTTCGACGGCAGTCTAAATTATTACTGTCGCGAGACACTGGTCCAGTATGTCGAGTATATATATAATCCATTCGCGTCTACCTACAGAAATTTTGAGCTCTCACGCATGCGTACGTGCTAATTCATATATTTTCCAAATTGTTATTTTCCTGGTATTTCTTGATTTTGGGCATTGCCTTGGGGTAGTTTTGTTTGGTTGCGCCCCCGGAGCGGGCGAAGCAAGCAAAGGGCCATGCGTGAAGTGAAATAATTCAACACCAGGTTGCTGCCAAATGCGCAGGTCCGAAGGTCGAAAATTTTCTGCAGGTAGACGCGAGTTGCGAGCAGTCTCAATGTTCGTTCCGTTCTGCTTTTCTGTTTTATATGTTTTCTGTTTTAAGTTTTTTTTTTAGTTCGTCACAATTCGTCGTAGTGTTGTGGTGTGTTTGTGTTTTTACGTTGTTTAGCGGTCGACAGATCGTAAGAATGAATCAAAACATTTTCGTTTAACGTATTTGAATTTGGTAGCAATATTAAAATAAATACAATGGCAAAGAGATTAACGGAAGAGATGGTCGTAGCTAGAACCAAGATATCCGATTTGTCAAAAATTAAAAGACTGAATTGCTGGTAAGTAAAACATAGATATAATATAGGTAATGCATTTACCTACGAATCGTATTTGTGGCGAAGAGTGATCTTTTATAACCAAATAACACAAACATTATGTAATACTGGCGGTGTTCCATAATTATTACAACTCACTCACTACTGAAAAGCAAAACCAAAACTTACTAGCATTTTATAATTATAAAATGTTACTAGTTAATAACTATCAGATTGTTCTTAAGTCGATTGAGTTTTCTTCAGTCTATTTTGTTTTCGTAGCTATTTTGACACTTGCATTTAATTAAAATGAAGCCATAATACAAAAGGTCCTGTCCTTTTGTTTAATTAAATTAATTGTATAACTTTGTAATGATGAGTGATTTTTCAAGCAAGTAATACATACCTAGCAGTGGCGTAACAAAAATTGAGTGAGCCCCCTACAAACATTTTCAGAAGCCTCCTCGCTACCATGAGTAGATAATGATGTATTAAGTGCATAACAAAACTGCAAACAATTTATTGCATAATTTGCGGTAGTCATAGCATATAGGTAGTTATTAAGTCATTATAAGTAATATTCCAGCAAACATGATACAAAATCAAAATTTTAAGACAATATAATATTACTTACCATGTACGGTAGACAAAAAACAGTAAAACATGAATAATCAACAAGTCAGCACAAGCCATAAACATTATGTCTCAAAGTACCTACTATAAGGTAATGTATTGTAAAAATCGACCAGATTGCCAAGAGTTTTTATGCATAATCATTGTGTTGCTATTTAATGTTTTAACACATTCCTGTTCGACACTGATTAAGGATAGTCAAAGTCAAAAATTCTATATTACAAAAAATACTTAGGAGTATTTAACAAATGGCATCATAACATAAAAATAAAACATAGAATATAAAATCACAATAGGAACAGAAATAGAGAACACTAAAGGACAGTTCAAAATTGTTAAAATATATGACAATAAAATAGTTAAAAGACAAAACAAGATAAAATCCAGAGTTCAATAGGCATTGCAAGTATAAACCCTACAGCGGACGGTAGAATTAGAAAGTAATAATGGCATTGCTGCACTATAGTTAAAATAGGTAATCGTAACAGCACAATAATCCAAACAATACAATATAAGAAATTACACCATGTTTGCATACACATAGAATGATTCACTCCTATGACATAAACTCAGCAACAGTATAGGGTTCCAACTGTACAAGAAATCGTTTAACACTTCCTAAAAGTTGAGGCTGACCCATTTTGCTTTACTGCTAGTGGAAGGCGATTATAATACCTAATACATGAGTAGAGAGGGCTTCGCTTAAAGAGTGTTAACTTATGTAAGGGTATATTATAGTCAAGAGATCTGGTGTTATGCTCATGATTAGGTAAGTATTTCATGAAAAGGTGCTTGTTATTATGCAGGAATCTCACACACTCATATATATGCAAACCAGTCAGGGTGAGAAGACTGTGTGTTTTAAAAACTCCCCTGCATGACTTGAGCCTGCTCCTATCAATAATAATTCTCAATGCCCGTTTTTGCACAAGAAAGACTCTTGATGCAGTCGCACTGTTTCCCCCAGAAACTAACTCCAAACTTCATGATGGAATTGAAGTTTGCATAGTATGTTATTAGCAAGGTCTTCAAGTCGACATATTGCTTTAGAGTCCTGAGCATATAGCAGCAGCTATTAAGCTTGTTTGAGGCATAATCAACCTCCCTTTCCCAAGTGAGATGACAATCCACATAAATACTTAGAAACTTAGCTACCGATTTGATTGGTACCACCTGTGAGAGCAACACAGCATTATCCGGACAGGCAAGTGGTGACTGTTTCGATCTGAATAATACAAAACTCGATTTGTTAGCATTAAGTATATAATAATAATAATAATATCGTTTATTTTCCAATTCAGAAATAACAGGTAAAATGCACAGTCACAATAATTGGAAAAGACGTCAAAAGAAAAATGGTTACAAATACAAAGTTACAGAGGTTAAAAAGATAGAAACTACAAGAAGAATTCACTAAGGCTATAACAGGTCCTCTGAAGTAATTTTTTTTTTATTTTATTCTTAAAAATACTGATACTAGGTGCTACTTTTATACTATCATCTAGAGCATTATAAAACCTAAAACAGTTAAAATAGAAACTTTTCTGGTAGGCTGCTGTATGATGAGGCGGTGGCAATAATCTAGAGTGGCCCCTAGTATTATAATTATGATTAACTTGGCAGCTTTCAAAGAGGTGCCTATTTCTATACACATATGTACAGGCCTCCAGTATATATATATCAAAAACTGTTAAAATTTTGTTTAGCCTGAAAGCTTGCCTACATGTTTCTCTGCGTTGAAGTTTGCATATTATTCTAATGGCAAACTTTTGAAGAATAAAGACCCTATTTACTTGACTGGAGTTACCCCAGCATAATATACCATATCTAATATGGCTGTGAAAGTCAGCATAATAAAGTGACATAAGGGTGACAAAGCCACATTGCTTCGATAAAAAATTAAGCCCATAACAAGTGCTATGTAGTCTGGAACACAGACTATCAACATGAAAACCCCATTGCAGCCTATGATCCAGACCTATGCCCAGCATCTTTGTACTTTTTCCACAGCTAAGCTCATCCACAGTACCCCCAAAAAGTTCAAAATCACTATCCCCAACATGTCTAACACTGTTTTATCTTTAATTTGTCTTAAAAAAAAATTTCCGGTCCATAGGAGTGCTTTACTATAAACATCTTCACATTCTGCTTTCAGAGTAGATTGATTATCCGCAGTTATAAGGATATTAGTATCATCTGCATAGCAGACGACCTTAACATTTTCCATACTGATATGTTGACTCAGGTCATTGGCAAAAATTAGATACAATAACGGGCCCAATATTGACCCTTGGGGCACTCCTTGAGAGATTCGCTTAGTATTTCCTTCCACTTTATTAATTTTTACAAATCGATACCGATTGTCCAAGTAGGACTTTATTAGATTGTAAGGAATACCTCTGATACCATAGCGATACATTTTTTCTAACAGTCTCACATGGTTTACGCAGTCAAAAGCCCGCGAGAAGTCTATAAATAGACCCGACACAAGCAAGCCCCTATCCAGAGCATCCACAATTGATATTACAAAGGAACAGAGGGCCGTTTCCGTGCTGAGACCCTGAGTAAAGCCATGCTGGCACGATGAGAGCAACCTATGTCTAATAAAGAAATTAGTTAATTGTTCATTTATTGTAAGTTCAAAAATTTTAGAAATGCTGGACAAGAGACTGACAGGTCTATAGTTATTATAATCATTTGAATCTCCCTTCTTATAAACCGGTATTATGCATCCTAGTTTAAGGTTATCAGGGAAAATCCCATTGGAGAATATTAGGTTTAACAGGAAACTCAAAATTGGTGCTAATTCAGGTTTGCATTTTTTCAGCATGACGTTAGTTATACCATCCACACCAGCAGAATTACAGTTCTTGAGTTTATCAATTAACTTCTCAATATCATAAATTGTTACTGGACTTAGAAAAAATGAGATGTCATTAAAAGGGATGCTTTGAGATAAGAAGTCGTAATCGATTATTGGTTCATTTTCATACTGGAGAGTGAACCTTTCAACAAAGTCATTAGCCACCGTCTCATCGGAGAGCACAATACCATCCTTGGTTATAGCAATACTTCGTCTAATCCCATTTGACTTCTTAATGCTATTTATCACAGACCACATGGCCTTTGAATTATTCTGAGCGTTGTTTACAATGTTGTCATGATACCTTATCCTATCTATTCTAAGGGCTTCCCTATATTTGTTATTATAAAATTTGCGAATGTTCTTATAACGGTTATCAAATTTAGCTATTTCATTATAAAGTGTCACTTTTTCTTTTAAATTTAGCAATTCCGGGGATAGTCTATACCTCTTCGCGATTCCCCTGTTAGGGTTACATCGTCGTAACGGAAAACATACTTCAAAATAATACAGCAAGATGTCCGAGAAAGCATCAAATGCCATATTCGGACAACCATGCTGCAAAACATCATGCCAACCCTCAGAGTTTAAAAGCTGCCGAAAGCGCGAAACATCGCTATCGCCAAACGAACGCCTAAAGGTAAAATTTAATGTATTCTCACCCGATGACAGACATTTTCTCTCAACCTGTATAGCTTGAAAATAATGATCAGATAAACCATAATTTATAACATCTGATACATACGTCAGTCCTTCACTAATCAAAAAATTGTCAATGCAAGTACCCGAGGCTGCGGTTGCTCTAGTTGGGATCTTTATAGTAGTTATTAAATTAAAACACTCGAGCAAGTCTCGGAAAATGGTTAAGCGTGCACTTGGCACTAAAAAATCTAAATTAAAATCACCTCCGATGATAATCTCATACTTATAACTGGATATATGCAGCATAAGATCTTGAAAAGCACTTATAAATTCAGAAAAATTATCACTTGGAGTCCTATATACAACCACCAGAACATATCTTATACTATCCAGCCTGATACCCGCCACCTCAAAAACACCTTCCATACAATAATCCAATAGATCCAGAACACTATCACCAATGGTACACCTGTCATTCCTGTAAATAGCCACACTTCCATGAATCATATTTTTACGACAAAAATAGCTGCACAAAGTAAAACTTTGCAAATAAATTTCCCTTAATTGAATTTCACGCTGCCAATGTTCAGTTATCAACAAAAAATCGTAGCTTTCAGTTACAAGTGCACCGTCCAGGACAAGAATCTTATTGCCAAGGCACTGTATATTCTGGTGACCCAACCTAAGCAAATTATTAGTCACGAAAAAGCATGTTTTTAGTATTAGCCGAAAGATCAGTGTTATTTGTGGGCTCCTGTTTAAGGTCCACGATACTGCTATCCAAAGAAATTTTACTTTGTGTCTGGTCAAACAATGATCTGTCAGCTATTCGTATTTGTATCAAATTATCATTCATCACATATACATTTCTTAGGTGAAATTCGCATAAACATTTAAGTATAATATTTTTGATTCCTGGTCTAGGAAAAACCTCTGTATTATTTATATTTGCACTATAAAGATAGGAATTTGTGTCAATATATTGAACATGTGAAAAATCTTTAGCAATTGAATACAAATTATAATTTAAATCGTATATTATTTTATTTAATATACTCCTATCTTTACAGTAAGTAGCACCTATTAAAGATACATTAGTATAGGACAGATTGTCCAGAGTTGCACTGAGAATATCTGAGTTCCTCTAAGATAATCATTAGTTCCTCCAAAAATAATTACATGATCATCAAACTCGAAGTTCGGGCATAACAAGTGAACATCCTTCACGATGTCATCGAGAAGGGCATTCGGCTTGTAAAAACTACTAATAAAGTATTTTTGACTACCAGAGTTTAAAATTCTATTCAAAAACCATATGCAACGGCTCGCATTATTGTCTCCAACAATAAATATTTTGGGAATAGACTTATCATGAGGTTGTAACTTGTCTTGTATTGTTATATCAACTTTGCTGGCCGTTTTAACGCAAGCAGTTGCATTTTCTACTCCAGAATCCGCGATCAAAGATGCCGAAGCCGGCACACGCGCCTTTTCTCTCTTTTTGTTTTTGGTGTGCAATATTTCAAAAAAATTTAAACGAGTACGCAGAACTCTCAACATCTTAAAGAACAGTTTAGAGGGAGGACGTCGTTTAGACGAACTTCTAGATTTCATAAAACCGTCATCATTTTTCTTCTTTGTCTTCGTTTTAGGTTTGGCCACTGTATATGACCTCAGATCCTGTTTTAGTCTTTCAATTTCCGAACAACATGAAACATTTTCAGCTTCCAATGTTCTTATTGAACAAATCATGTTTTTATTTATATCATTAAGTTCATCAAGGTCTTTCTGTAGTGTATCAGCTTTCTCCGTTTGTGCAGTTATGGTCTCCTCGAGCTCCCTCTTTTGGTTCTGCATGTCAAAAAGTTCTTTCCTAATTATTTCGCGTTTTTTGTTTAAACTTTCAACTAATTTATTTTCCTCCTCCAATTCCTCATCTTCAACCTCTATAGTTTTACGACGTTGTTTTTTATAGAATAGTTCCATGTTCTTCATTTCACACTATAGAATCATTTTCCTTTTGTAAAGTGCGAATAATGTCATTCCTATCAGCCAAAATATGTACAAAATGCTCACTCTTTAATGCTAGTTGGTTTTGAAGATCGTGGTTATCTTGCTGAAGTTTTTCCAATTCATCCATTAGTTCCTTTAAGCGAGGATCGTTGCCGATGCTTTTTTCTTTACATTCTTTGGAACAGTAAATTTTGTTTTCACTTATTTTCATATGCGTCTTAAAGTCCCTCTCCAAACAACTCGGATGGAACATAGCCAAGCAAGTTACACAACAAAAGCATTTAGTTGTTTTATTAGCACATCTCATTTTGAATTTCACAGGAGTAGCCATGTTGTAATTTATTGAAGATCATACATCTAGTCCAACATGAACAATTTCAAAGCCGGACCTGTTTAGTGATGCTAGACAGGTATACAATAGGCTAGTATTTAAAAAAAAAAAGAAAAAACCGTCCAAGATAAGAAATAAACTGTTTATATCAAAAGAGCGAGCGTTCATTTACAAATAAATAAACCACTCATTGGGGCTTTGAGATAAGAAAAGGTATTGAACCCTTTTTTTATCAACAGTTAATATTTAAATGAAGTGAAACCATGAGCATTGTTTTCAAAGTTTAGATCACTATTCGAAGGTCATTATTCAAAATAATAACACATTCGCATGCAACACTTTAAAACAAACGCGACAATACCAAATACCGACAAACTATAACACTTAGTCCACACGAAAACATTAAAAAACGACAGAGCAACAAACGTGCAGTACACACGAAATCAATCTCGTTTCTCTTAGTTATAAGTTTGTTTTGATCGGACCATCTTTGTGCAGACATTAGACAATGCCTACCAACAGCCAGGACACTCTCCACTTGCTCCAGCCATTATGTTGGTATCATCGGCTAAGTTTACAATCGACACACTCCCGTCCGCCACATCCTTGCTCAAGTCATTGATGTAGCATATGAAAAGAAATGGCCTGATAACGCTGCCTTGGGGAACACCCATAGCCAATGGCCTGTCCTCTGAGCACTAGTTATGCCCATTCCTCTGGATTACAACCCCCTGCATACGACCTCTCAAGTACGATTCTATCCACCTCAGTGGAGAGTCTCTAACTCCATAGCGTTCAAGTTTGTCAAGCAAGATATTGTCGTGGTCCAAGCTGTCAAAGGCCTCTGAGAAATCTAAAAATGCACCCATGGCTACATTCTTGCTTTCAAGGTGGCCCACAATCCCACTTACAAAGTCGAACACTGCACTGTTTATAGACTTCCCTGCCAAGAAACCATGCTGCCTCTCACTAATTAAATTAAAATTGCGAAAAAAAAAACCAACAAACGAAGACACATAGCCTTTTCAAATATTTTCGAAAAGGAAGAAAGAAGGCTAATACATCTATAAGCCTCTGGCACAGTCGGATCTCCCTTTTTGTATAAGGACTTGACCACAGCCAATCTGAGATTTGTAGGGAAAACGCCCTGCTTGAAAGAATTGTTTATGACGTGGCAGAGAGGCTTTGCAATCTGTTCAGCACAACCCTTAATAAGATTGTCAGATATCTCGTCATACCCTGAGCTTCTTTTGTTTTTTAGCTTGTCTATTATTTCCAGCACCTCCAGAACGGTTACTGGTGTAAGGAACATAGAATTTGGATTATACAATATGCTACATTCAAAATTTTGTGTTGGCAAATTCCTTACCAAATTGGGTGCTGCATCTACCATAAACTGATTCAGGTCATTACTGACAACATGTGGATCAGCAACTCTTTCCGTGATGAGCTCTTCCCATTGATCTCATTAACAACCTGCCACGTGCATCTTGATCTATTATCGCTATTCAATATTTTGTTAGGATAGTATTGTTTTTTAAATTCTTGCAGTACATTATTATATCTAGACTTACACTGATTATATGCATGTTTATACCGTTCATCAGCTCTGCTCAAAACCAAGAGCACATCGTGTTTGCATTCTATCACCCTCGGAGAAGTGTAATAGAATTGTCTCTAGCCCTTGTACGTATAACTTACGTATAACTTTACTGGGAAACAATTATTGAAAACAGAAAGAAACAAATTCATAAACGTCATAAGTCCGAAATTGTTCTCACATGGTGTTACGCAAATAGGTTTTTACCTCAGTTTTTATTATTTTTAGTTTCAAAAAACATCATTCCGTTGATGCCACCCTAACTGGCAAAGTTAGAAATAACATCACTGTACTAGATGCATCTGACAGAACCTTTAGTATAGACACAAAATTGTAGTTGACTATGGGTCGTATGAATAAAAACGGAATATATGCTAATACTACAAATTGTAGGATCTACTTCGAAGTATCTGCTCCATCACGTAGCATCTAGTCGGTTCCGGTAGCATTTGCTTAACGTCGAAGTATTTACTACACTGCTTGTAGTATCTACTTTTAGTCCGTAGTATATGCTTCAACGTATGGAGCATTTGTCCCACTCCTTCTGCTCGAGAGCAGGTTAGCAATATTATTAGCCGGATTTTGAAATGGTGTAAGCATCCAAGGAGTCACAGCATATCCGGAATCACCCAGAAGACATACTCCTTGATTGTTATACATAACAGGGTAAATTGAAGAATTGTACCATATTCTAGAATCGTGGATAAAACCAGGCCACGTTGCATCTACGCTGGTAAACATCTCTCTGCTGTCACACGTGGCTTGCACATTTATTGAGGCAGCTCCTTTTCGGTTAATATATTCATCATCATGTACAGAAGGTATTAAAATTTTAACATGAGTGCAGTCAGTTGCACCAATAACGTATTGCATGATGTACTATCCACTCGTCTTTAGCTATGTTAAACGTATCGATATTATGAGGGAATTTAATCCAATATTTTTTCTTGCTGCAAATTGTACGTGAGACTTTATCAATAATTTTTGAGACAGTTGTTTGATGAATTCCAACATCAACCCCAACACCAAGCTAAAATCCAGGGTCCCCTGAAACAACGGTATTCAAATTAGTCATTTATCATATTTTTGGTATACTTTGTTCAATTTTTACTATTTAATTTAATTTTTATTTAAACATACCTAAGCTTCTTAAAAACACTACCATTTGCTGAATGTGTGTAAGAGCAGGGTCTCTAGTTTCGTTCACTTCTGTCAGAAAAATATTAGCTAGGTAAGATACGTTTTCTCTATAGAACCTAAAAAAAAGGGGTTCAAACATAAACGACAAGTTATATCGTATTTTCAGTTACCGGAACATTTGATTATACAAATCATCATGATTGACGTGTCGTCTTGTACTGTATGTCTTTCTTCTGAGTATATTCCATCCATTTCAAGCAAAACTAACCGTAGTAAAGCTGCTATTAGACCAGCTTCGATAACGTCAACTAAATACTACAATTTCTTCTGGAAATCGGAGTATCTGTTATAAGAAGTAGGTACTTCAGAGTGTAGATAATACTCTAGTCATTTCCAGGAGAATGCTACTTGGTATAGTAGCTTTCGGAAAATTTAGAAATATCTACTTTGAAATATAGTTTCTTCTTAGTTTTGAAGTATCTACTATGTAGAAAATGCTAGTACTTGTAGTATTAGCATGTACTCCGTTTTTATTTATACCACCCAATGGATACCGATTTCCAACGAGATGACCATCTTGTTGTACATAAAATTTTATATTCTCATTTTTGGCTACTCTTAAGTTGTTCCATCTTTTTATGTTCAAAGAAAACATAAATCATTTTATAAAAAAAATACCATAAAAGCCTTTTAACATAGGAACATTTGAACAAGCATTCATTCAGAACCAAATTTAATTATGAGCAGCACAAGGAACATAATTTGCAGTAGGTTTCTTTGGTTTAATTACAGCTTGTAAGGGCTATGCTCAGGCCCATTTCCTCTAAACTTGTAACAGTTTTTTGTCCCGGTCCCTTAGAAACAAAAGTTTATTTAATAGATACTGATGCTGTATGATTATTTTCATATGTTTCCATTCACACTTACCTCACAATTTGACTATGTTGACCTATTTTTGAAATATCTATGCATCATAATCAACGATTAGCGCACGCTGCAGCGTGCATAAAATGATGTTTATGATGCGCCTACTTTTTAAAGGTTGCTATAGAAACATTTGATCATGTCAAATGTGACAGATTAATATATTCGCCAATATATCCCTTAAGTTTAATATTTAAAACATTTTTGAGAATATGATGCATTCGTAATAAAAAATAGCGTATGATATACGTGTATAAGAGGCCTTTAAAGCCCTTGCGACTTACAAAACCCTCCGCTGCGCGTTGTGTTTTGAAATATGTCGCGCGTGCTTTAAAGGCCTTCTTATACACTTATATCATAATATACTATTATCGTGTCTCAAATAATAGTGAAAAAAGAGCATCTTTTATTCCATTAATTTTTTTTTAATTTCAGTTGAAATGATGTGGATTACTTAATTCATTTTGAACTTTTGGATTCAGGTACTTATCTCTGTTGGTATAATTTTTTAAATGTGATTCCAATAATGGATCGTATTTGGCAAGTAGCTCTAAAATAGATATAAAATTACCTTGGTTAATTGAAACAGTCCACTCTGAAGCCTCTCTATGGACACGAAAAGGTAAATCAGACCTGGGCAAACTAATATTTACTTCAATTATTCGATTCATTATTTCTCTTTATCTCTGTAACCCTATTTTGTTGATTACCAAATTCGAACAAGTTATTTACTTGAACACCTTTTTTCCATGAATCATAAACGAAACATGCTCGTATTTGTAAAACCGAATTTTCGTGGTTTTTCACTTTTTTGGAAAATCCTTGCCAAGCTTTAATCTCTCTGTGCCACGAATCGTTAATATGTTTATCGTTCTTGTCTGCAAAAAGCCACCATGTTGAATAACAAAGCCATGTCCTTTCTGACCGAGGTCCATTTTTTGCGATAAAACCCTATAATAACTGCTACTAAATGACCCCCATCTTCGTCTTTGGCGAACTTATGTGGGGTTTGCAATTTTCAAAATGTTTTCTTGCATTTTAGAGCTTATCATTTTGTCACTATAAATCTAATACATATGCTTCATTGCTCTCCTTTTAATCCATAAACTGACAATATTATATTGTGTTCTTTTGTTTTGTTAATCCCTTGGTTAATCCTCATTCGCACGGCGAAATTATTTTACGTTGTTGTGTCTAGTACCTCTAGGTTTTTAAGTTGTTATTAATTAAACTATAATAATTCAGTAATTTTAAAAATAATATTATTTATGAATTATGAAATACATATCTGTGAAAAGCAAAGCTGGCTGCAGATTTTGAATGGGGGTCGGCCATCCGCCAATATGGGCCCCCCCGCGGAGCGGAACTAAAACAATCAGCGCATTTCCTATAGGTATGTTGTTAATTATAGTTAAGGTGTTAAAGGTGTGAATGTCTGTATCATGTCATCAGAAACCAATTGAAACTCATTAATATGACTCTGGACATACAAAACAGCCTTCTTAATTAAAATCGTGGTACCTAATGGAAGGATATTCTGTGATTTAAAGGTTGGTAGACAGGTTTCTATGGGGTTAAGGGAATGGATTTTTCTTATTATTCTCTTGTGTGAGGGTTGGCTTTGAAATTTATCAAAAGCGCAAAAGATTCAAAATGCAATTAATAAATTTGAAGCAGGTTTTAGTAGCTTTTTCATTTTTAAACCCTGTTGACATCATAAAGCAAATAAAAATTTACATTTTATGGGGTATATGATTCATGGGAGAATTATTAAGAGCCCGTGGATATTTGATTCATTCCCGGTATTGTCTCGGAACAATTTAAGATCTCAGTAGTCCCGATTTTTAAATCAGGTGAAAAATCAAGTATTGGAAATTATCACCCTATTAGGAAGCTTGGTAATTTTTTTTTCAAAAAATCAAGTACAATTATTGAAAAGTTGTATTCTCTGTAAAATTTCTGAAAAACCATCGGTACAGAGCGCTTTCAGCCTCTGCCATCATCAGGGCCACATTGTAAGGTTGTACGCTTGAAACAAATTGATAAAAAGACATACAATGTGTTATCATTGCAAGGCATAATCTACATTGCTACAACCATTAAAAAGCGGACACAATACCTCATTTTAAAATTAAATTATGTGAATACATGCAAAAACGTGGTTCAAGCAATCATTGCAATTGCAATGTTATAATAATAAGTTTATAATAATAATTGTAAAGTAAGCTGCCTTTAGTCGAACCTTTAGTTTACCAGCAACGTGTTCGATATGTGGTTCCCATGTCAGCTGGCTGTCTACATGTAGTCCTAAAAACTTAGCCTGGACTGATCTCTTTATCCCCCCACCATTCATGCTCTTCTCACTCTTATATAATAACTGAAATTTACTTTTGATGAAAATTAGTTTATTTATCTGACACAGATAATATTTTGAACTTATGAAAAAAGGTTTGCTTCATTATTAAGAGTATCAAGCTGTGCGACCATACACAATTATGTTACTTATATCATGAGTGTAAAGCATTAAGGTGAGAGACCACTACCCTATGGAACTTTGTGTTCTTGAACTTTGTATTCAGGGATATCCTATTTCGATTTAGTATCAAAAATTTAATTTTCGCCAATTTTGAATGAAACCTTTTCACCATTTACCAGTTTAAAGAGACATTCAGTCGTATGAATAAAGTGTAGCAAACGCTTTTACTCTACCACCGTCTCTTTTTGCTGCATTAAAGCTGAATCTGTTTATCTCAAAAAACTTAAGCTAAAGCATTTGCTTCTCTTTTATTCATATGAGCCAATGTCTGCAATTCACATTCTGGATCACAAAGACAAATTAATTTAATTTATGGATTGTCTATGGCTGTGGCTTAAAAATCTATCTTTGGGCCTCCAAAAAGTACTATGTCATCTAAAGTAATGTATGTCTACTCCTACCAGTTTTGAACTGTCAATCTCATATATAAATAAATCCTATTTTATAATTTTTCTCTGTATCTGTAGCTCCTCCCTTTACATTATTTATCATATCTTTGTTTCTAGAATACATTTCCCAAACTTCAGAGGTAGAAACACTATAGGAACTGAGAATAGTGAATCAAAAAAATCTGATGTTTGGATGCTATTTCTTGAAATCTGAAAAATAAAGAAACGATCAGATTTCAGCCTTAGGCTTAGGCCATCATCAGTGCTACCTACTTGTGAATACACAGGAACATAACATAAAGAAGATAGTTCTTTAAAACAGTTATTAATAAAGGAATTGGAATATCATATTGTTGTCTAATTGTCTACAGCTTAGCCAAGCATTTTCTAGAATTAGGCTGTAATATACAAAGTGTTTTATTCTGACAAGATTGCCTTGTGCTTCTGATTACATTACTGATGATGCATGCTCTTAGGATCAAAAGGCACTGTTGCATATATAATACAAATGTGTACTTACATGCAGAATACGAAAATATTTTTTTCATGACTTTTTATGCACACAGCCTTTTCACAATTAATTTCTGTTATTACTTCCTGTGTTTTGAATTCTACACTATCCTCGACACTATCCAACAGCAGTTTTAAGAAAGTATAATGTATTGTATAGGGAGCCATGAAATCCATTTAACCAAAATGTGTCCTTTTGTAAGAATTGGCTTTGGACTTCTAGTATTGCATTTACAATTTTTTATATTATTTGAAGGTCTTTCAAACTTCACTATAACAATATAATATTTGAAGTTCACACTCGAGTTCACAGGTCTATAGCAAGTAATATTGTATTTTTCTTCTGCAAGCAAGAGAAGTCAATGGTCTCAAATAGCTCTTCAAATTATATAAGAAAGGTGGCAGTAAACTGAAACTAATATTGATAACTTGATAGAAAAAATCATGGGGTATCAATAACTTGCAGTTTTATTTTAGTGGAGTGCTATTGTCAAGATTGCAACATTTTGATTAATTATATCATTACCTAATTATGTACCCATCCATTTGTTTGTTTATTTTTTATTTGAGAGATTGGTATTTATCAGAAAATTAATTTTTATTATGCATTTTTTGCAGGGGTAGCGAACTAGTGGATGTTTCTCTACTAAGAAAAATTCCTAATGTGGAAGTTTTGTCATTAAGGTAAGTCATTAAATATAAATTCAAAATAAATTATAGTAACAGTAAGTAGCGGTTTCTCCCTAAGCGCACTCCCAAAAAAATGTCTTCTAAAATTTACATATTTCTAGCAGTTCAAAATTAGGAATGAAAAAAATAATTTCATTTCACTATCCCTTGCCCCTCCCCTTATTCCCGGAACCACTGCACATCGTTAAGCTCGCCTATGTGCAGGGGCTACAGGTGAATTGTCAATTTCAATAAGTATAACTTATAACGGTTTTCAGGTTATCGCATCGTTTATCATTGTTTGTTTTGCAAACTTAAGAATACTATTAATCAGTCTACGAATATGACGGAATTTTCGGCTCCTGTTAACGAACAATGCTTAAAAACCTTTTTTTTTTCGTTATCTTTAGAAGAAGGGGCAAAAATTAAAAGTGCCAGTCGTCCAAAACCGAAGGTATTAATCACGAATTAAGCAAAGAGCAAAACTCGGGACTATATATAATATGACCTAGGAAGTGCAGAAACTGGTACTTTCCTGCACGCAAATGCAGTTGAACGAGCTGAGTATGGTTAGCACTCGAGTGTACCATTTTTTTTGCTAGTAGTGTGCCGAAAAGTACCTTTTCGCACGCACTTCAGTTTGTAAAGTAGATTTTTTCGCAACGATAGTATTTTTCTACACTCAGTGCTGATCCCATACTAAAATTCATGATGAAAGATCTTTTAAAATAGAAACATGAAAGTGTTTTTGATTTGAATGTTCTTCAAAAATAAAGTTTGTTTTTTGAAAAACCCTGATATCTCAATCTGAATTTGTACTGTATTATTTTATTTATTCAATATTTGCATCTTTAAGGTCATCAGAGTTCTAGAATTTCAAACTGCTTAAATGAATTTAATTGAAAAGCCTCCTTTCTGTAATTGGTGCCATTGAGATTGATTGGTATTCTGCAGTACTATTTCCGTTAAAAAAGGATTATATTATTAATTTTCCCTATAATTTAGCTAATGCAAGAACAGAACCAGTGGCGTGCAAACCAGCCCCTGCAGACCCTGCAGTGCGGGAGGGCCCCGGAGTATAGAGGGGCCCCGCAGGGGTCCCTTCCTATATTTGTCTTAAATAAATTCGCCAAATTTTGTATTGAATTAACGTTTATTAAAACTTTTATATATTGTTATGTTTAAATTAACTTTTGTACAACTGTTGAAGTTGAAATGCAATACATTTAAACACACAATTTCGGGGAATCACCTGTCGTCACCTGATTATATTCCGATTCGTCTCAAATGGGTAATGGGTTGTTGTTTGATGTGACTGTTTACTTTTGGTGGCTCGTGTAGAAATACCGTATTCCTCATTTTCTGAACTGATATAAGCGCTTATTTGGAGTTTATTGAATTTAGATTAGTTATTTTTGAAAGTTTTCTTGAACTTGTCAATAACGAGCAGTTTTCGAAAGTATTCAAGTGGTGCAAATAAAAGGAAAGTGGCTGAAAAAAGGGAAGTCGAAAAAAAGAAGATTCCGAAAATCGATTTCCAACGAAACCAAAAGAAACCCGCTACTTTAAATATCAAAAACCCGTCTTCAAGTTCTACACCGGCCATAGAAGAAACAAAGGAGTAAGACTATATTAGTGCTACGAAAGACCTTGTTCAGGACTCCTAAATTAAAGGTAATGGCTTTTGGTGACAAATCTAATCCTTCATTTAGTGCGGCTTGGACTACAGGGACACTTAGTGAGTGGAAAGGACTCTCAAAAAAAATATCTGCACATGAGAAAGCAAGTATTCATTTGGAAGCATGTTTAGTATATTCAACATGGAAGGATAAAAAAACCATTGATTCCTTCCTGAAAGATAATCGAGACATTTTAAAAAACGTTTTGAAGAGGCTCATTGACATCACAAGAACTATGGCAATTTGTAACTTACCATTTCGTAGACATCGAGAATGATCGAGATACTATTTCTGATTATGAAAATAAGTTGGAGCCAGATTCTCCAGAAGGAGTATTTCTGAATATTGTAAAACTTTTAGCAAGATATGATCCGGTTCTTGAGATGCACTTCAATAATATGCAAAAGATTCGGCATCATTACCTAAGTAATTGGTCACAAAATAAATTTATTGCCCTTATTTCTGATACAATTCAGAAAACTATAGATATAAAAAAGAGTTAGTTTGTTTCCTCATTGTTGGTATACTAGCCAAGATATTAGTAAGAAAGATCAGGTAAGTATTGTAATCCGGTCCATCAATACCAAGGATAATAAGAAGTACAATGTGGCAGACTCTTTCTTAGGATTTTTCGAAATGATGGGGCAAAGGACAATCGGCATTTTACGCATCTCTGGATGTAATATTAGCACAATTTGAAAAGAGATATTTATTCAAATTTTGAAATTTTAGAACCACAAATATTACTTCAAGCTGAAGAATGTGAAATTATAACTAAAGCTAAAAAATTAACAGACAAATACTCTGACGATTTAACATTGAATTTAGCTAATGATACAAACAAAAAACTTACTTGAAAATCAATTACAAGAAATGCGTAGTATTAGAGAATTTGCAGACTTCATCTTTGACAAAAATTAATTACTGATCAGTAGCATACCTGACTTGTGTACAGGATTTCAATTATTTTTAGTTCTCCCAGTTACATCAGCCCAATTTGAGAGGACTTTCTCAAAATTTAAATTAATAAAAAGAACTTTGTTAGATCAACGATGGCTCAAAGCCGTCGTAGCTTCTTGGCAATAATTTGTGTAGAACACGAAATAGTAAAACATGTAGATGGGACGCAGTAGTAGATAGATTCTTGTCTACACGTTGTAAACGTAGAACGTAGAAGTTGTAGATAGATTAAATCAATCAATATTACTAACTTCCATTTTTTGCGTCTACAATCTATGATTTTTATGTATTTTGTTTATAAGACAATTCTTATTTTTTATGGATTAAGAAATACAAATATGTATTATATAAACATGTGTTTTTTTCCTGTTTTTTTAAAAAAATTCTAAATATGATCGGGGGCCCCGAAAAAAATTCGGCGGGGGGGCCCCAGAAAAATTTTGCACGCCACTGAACAGAACAAACAATGGAAAATACCAGCTTTATTGTAAAGGATTATTCTAATTAACTAGCTGTATAATAAATTTGTATAACTTTTCATGCTTCGCCCTTTCCATTTATTTGCTTTTCATTGAGGGTGTGTTTTGCACATGGTGTTAGGGGTCAGGCCATATATCTTGAGCTGTATGGCCACACCTATACTTTCGTAATTACTAATTTTCATAGGTTCGTGACTATTTTATTAGAATTTATTACACATTGAAAAGTGGTAAAATCACAACTATAAATTCGTTATTATTTTGATGTGAAGGTTTTTAAAGGATTGTGACAATTAAAACCAAGTTTTAAGGGCAGTGTTGGAGGGGCCGGGCCTCCCAACTTTTGTGTAATAAACCCCACAACAGTGGGGTTAGTAGTGGGTTGTAATAAACCCCACAACAGTGGGGTTTATTACAGATAAATCCCACAACAGTGGGGTTTATCTGCCAAACTTTCTCGAAGCTTCTATAAATTTTGGTTTTTCGTGTTTGGGTTACTTTGGAGAACCACCTGTTCAAGGATCAGCTTAAATTATGGCTTTCCAAAGTTCTTAATATTGATGCGAACTTCTCTTTTATTAAAAAATATCCTGTCTAATGAGATTACTAGTGCGAATACTTCATTGAATTTAGGTACTTTTAGTATAACAACGTTATAGAACTGGGGAGCGCAGATAGTGGGAGTTACTCAGAGAGTAACAGCCATTCTGTGGCAAATGCGGCAGGGGATTGGCAAGGCTTGTGGAGTCTAAAATCGCTAGCTCTACACTGGCTGGACACAGACATGATTAGGCCGGAGGTTTTTTTATGTATTTGTGGTCTGGTGGCTAACAGTGGAAAAAATCATTAAACCAAACCGAAAGGCGCTAGCAAAATTTCAAAGGCTGGCAATTCTAGGAATTAGGTACTGGTGCAATGAGGACTAGACCCTCTGCGGCGCTGGACGCTCTGCAGGGACTACCGTCGATTTCCATCTAAATAAGGGGGAATACTATGGCGGCATACCTATGCATTAGAGATGCTACAACAGAGAAAAGGAACGGCGCCGGCGGCGGTAGCAACCGCATGAGTGCACCTGACCAAAGACCACCTAAGGATCAATAGGAACTTTAGTCTGAATCCCACCATGAGAACATTGCCTACAAGGTTACGTAGGATTCTACGCAAACTCTCGCGTATGGTACAACAACGGCTCGAGAATAACGTTAGGGGCAGGGGTGTAGCAGGAGGGTAGATACACCACGACGGTCCTCCAAGCACAGGTTTATACTATTCTAATGGCACTATATTGCGGGAAAATTAATAGGTATCAAGGGTAAATAACAAAAAATTGTATTTTAACCGCGCTATAACCTTTCTGGGGTAGGGGTACCAGGAGGAGCAGGGAGTTACTGAGATCTGCCCTTTGGGTAGTTACACCACGATCTTCCAAGCTTAGGTTTATGCTATCCTAGTGTACAGCGAAAAAAGAACAGGTATCCAGGTAAATAATAAAAACTTGCTCGGATAGTCAAGCGGCGGCGTTCAAGGCGTTCTGCGCACTGAGAGCTGGCTCAGTGCTGATTGAGAAATGCACGAACACCTTGGAGCGGATCGTGATGAGGAATGAGGCCGTATTGATTTACGTCCCTAAACACATTGGGTTTTCAGACACTGCGGGAGGACGAAATTGCACTTTGGAAAGCGGTGAACGCCATTGAGGACTGAAACCAATTCTCGGCTTCACTAGGAAGTATGTTCCCAGTGTTCTAGACGACTGGGCCAAGGAAGAACTCTGAAATTAATGGAGTACCGCCGAAAGATACAGGGAGATCAGAACGATGCTGGAAAAGCCAGAACTATCCAACATGGCTGCTCGATAAAGAGAGAAAAGCAGACCGGCGTATTTACAGGCTCAAGAGTCACCTTTTCCCTCATAGGGATAGAGGAAGATCGTAGAAGGGACGAAGAAATGTCCTTCCACTTTCGGTGGAATCGTATATTATAATATATTTGGTACCGCCAGCATTGCAAGGGACCAATTACAAATTACAGCCAGCAAGCCTAAGGTATACATATGTATAATTATTACATACTTATTTATTTTTGATGGCCTTCTGATCTACATATAATATATAATAAATATCTCTCAGAAGTTGAGCACGATTTTGCGCTTGCCATTTTAATTGAAACAGAAACAGTTGATCAAAGTTAACAAACCAATAGAACTAACTGGCTGAATAGGTCGTTTCTCTTTTTAACAATCGGGTCTGTTTTGGTTATGCTTGAAGATGATCAGATGCTTACAGTAACTGTTTCAGCTATTTAAATTAATATACCTAAAGTCCGTTTTACAGTCTGCAATAGTTTGTGCAAAACAATGCAAGGCGCAAGATATCTTACCCAAAGCATGCGCATTTGTGACTCAGCCGGTCGATAGTCGCAACACCATATACATATATAAAATACATGCGCAAGACTCTTGCACTTATCGGCACAGCTTGTACAGCTGTGTTATTGGTTCTGCTGAGATGCAGTGCAAGATCAATTCTGGAGAGAAATCTAGTTACTAATTTTCTATAATCAGTACTCGATAAATCACTAGACATGCTTGACAGTCCATAATTGTTATTGTTTATGATATTATGTTTAGTTTTCGTTTGCTTGCTCTTTCAATGGTACATCTGTAGATTATCGATTATATGAATACAAAATAATGTAATTGTAGCTGCCTATAGATTCTTGGATATTATTAGTTTAGAATGGATAGTATATACATAAACACAACAAAGTAAAAATATATATAATGAAAAGGTAGGGTTAAAAATTGGGTTATGTTGGATTTGATTTCAAATGCTGACAGCAACTAGCAATAATTGAAGGAATTTTGCATCAAGTCCGCATGTAAAACGAAATTCCCAGAAAAGTTGCAAGTTTGCATTTGCAGTGTCTTGCTGTAAAAGTATTGCGAGTAGTACTGCAGACTGTAAAACGGGCTTAAGAAATGAATAATAATAATAATAATAATTGAATTACGATTTTTTTAAAGGAGAATTTTTTTGCGAAATGAAAATACTTATTGCCCCCAATTTAGTTTGGGTTATAAGAATACGATTATTTAAGAATTAAACAACGCAATGACCGCCTATGAGGAAGGGGTATCTTATAACATTCGATTCAAGTGGCTTTGTTCAAATTCATCATATTTATCTCCAATTAATATTACTTCAAGTATTACTTATATAATCGGCGAACCCTGGCTGCTTAATAATGGCATAGAATTTATGAGAAAAGTTTTAGACAAACTTATTAGAATTATTTTAATAAATAAATGAGAATATAGTGTACAAATGTCCATCTACGATAAAACCATATTTTATAATGGCTACGTTGTTATGAGAATCCTTTTGTGACGTGTGCCTGAACAATCGCTTAAGAATTCCACTTGTATCTGCCTATCTTAAGAACCCTGGACTTGCATTTATTTCGCTCATGTTATTAAATAAAATAGCAATTCATTTTAACATATTGTATAAACGATACCAGTGAACACTCATTTATTTTTACAATGGGCTATGTAAACCGTGGAGAAACTGAAACAATACCAACAAAAATTACACGCTGATTTGTAAGAACAATTATTAGTTAGCAAGTTGTTATACTGTACCATTTTAATGAGGAAATTTAAGGTTGTTGACTCCTTTCGCTTTTTCTTTATTTCCATCGATTTTTTTTTCATACCTTTGAAAAATGGAACTGTTTTATTGGCAGGTTAAAGACCCTGAGCGGGTGTTATAAGATTGCTTATCGGGATCGGGGCTAATGAATTAACTAACACCATTGTGTTTTGGAAATGGCTTAGTTATTTGTTGAGGGGCGTATGAGTCAAATGGAATCGCAGGTCATTCTGTTAAATAGGTGCCAGTAGGCACCAGGTTGGCAACTCGAAGTGCGAGCGTAGCGCTAACTTTAATAGAATAGTTTACGGCAATTAATTTTTAAAAAAATTATTAATTAACATTTTACAATAGAATTTACATTTAAAATAAATTTATATATCTCATCAGAGTCTTTAACCGTATTTTTTTCTTATTTATACATGTTTTTTGCACAGAAACACTATTAAATAGTGGTAAACCTGTGAAACCCTTTGTCTTGATTTTGTATCTATGCAAAAAGAAAATTTGCTAGAGTATGTAGGTCTATGAGAAGACGTATATTAAAAATATACAAATAATAGTCTTAAGTTTGTTTAAGAGGTGCCATGGGACGTTAGTTTGAGTTATTTGAATTCTAAGATAATATTTTCTAAACAATATGTATATGTAACAATCTGATTTTAGTGCAACTGCAAAGTTTTCCCCGAGGTTTTCCCTTCATATTATTTAAAATAATAATATTTAAATTTTCATATATAAATATCACAATTGTCTGTGTTTCTGTAAGTATAAATTAAACCTACAATTTAATGGCGTTTGTGTAAAAAAAAAAATAGTACTCCTTAACTTCACAATTTTTAACGACCAAATATCATATTCCCCTTAATTGCCTTTATGTAAGTATAAATTAGAGCTACAACTTAATGGGCAATTGTGTGAAAGAAAAAAAATAAAGAATTTTTATACCTTCGTAATTTGTAAGGATAAAATTTCATATTTCCCCTTCATTGCCAGCATTGCTATATGGCAAATGCTAGTCAGTAAAATAACAAGTGAAATTGTAAATTGTTCATCTAAAAGTATATAATTATTAATTCGTCCAAAACTAGTTATTAATATGTATGCACTTCGTTTCTTTATCTTAGGTATTCCGTTTCAGCGGACAGGAGAAAGTTTCTGTTGAATTATTTCATTATACGCGGTGTAATGATTTCTGCTTAACATTAAATTAAGATATAATTAGCACAATTGGAGCAACTTAGGTGCATTAATGAACTTTTCAGTAGCCTGTAATCTTAGTAATTAAATCCTAAAAACATGGAAGCCGGAAATGCGATGATATTCCTGAAGTATTTGTATCTTTATTTTTTGCCAGTTTGATTTTGTTTTATGATTTTCTCACACGACGGATCGATGGAGATTTGTGACAATCATCACGGATGGTTATGTAATAAACTCATGACTTTGAACACCAGACACCTCTCACCAAATTTCAACCAAATCGAATCAGTATTATTCAATGGATTAATTTTTTTTATGGCAATGGCACATAAGCTAAAGGGAGATATGTCACTCGACGAGCGGTGTGTGGGCGAAGATGTTCATTGACTCGGCTTTTAAATAGCTGTAGATTATAATTAGGGGGAAACAGATATCCTGGGAGTGAGTTCCACAGTGATGCAGTGTTCCAAACAAACGAGTTCTTGTAAAGCGATGTTCTAGTTATTTCCTGTTGTACGACGAACGGGTGAGCACTTGCCGTCTGCCGTGATTGTCTGACGGGCGTTGCTGGGGTCGGGATGAGGCGGGCCAAATCCTGGGTACATCTGCCGTGAAAATATCTGAAAAACAGGGATATCTCGGTCACATGTCTGCGGTGTTCCAGACTATCTAGACTTCGGGTTAACTCCGAGTTGCCGACGAGACCTACTGCTCTTCTGTATGTAATCCAGCAGCTTTAGGGTGTGCTTAGGTGCGACACCCCAGATACATATGCCCCAGATATGTGAGCAATATTCTAAGCACGGTGTTATTTGCGCTTTGTAGAGCAAGAGCAGCTGCTGCGGTGTATACAGTTTTTTGTTGCGAAATAGCGCACCAAGCTTCTGGAAGGCTGATTTTGCGAGACACCCAGTAGTCCAGTTGAGGAGGGTGAAGGAATGTTTGATCCTACCATAATGATGTCAGGGCCCGCCGTATTAGCTTTCTTGGCAAACGTGGCTGCTTGGATATTTGTTGAATTGAACTGGACCAAATTCCTGTCGCCCCAAGTTCGAACTTTCTCTAAATCTTAATTAATTGTTGTAATCTGCTCCTGTCTGCGGTGATAAGTCTCAATCGCTGGTAAAGGTTTTTCTGATGTAAATTGGGAGGACGCTGTCATCTGCAAAACTGCAAACAGGATTATTGGTTTTGGTCAGCACGTCATTAATGTAGATGTGGAATAGAGTTGGTGAAAGTATTGCCCCCTGAGGCACGCCCGCATTAATGGTGAATGTGTGTGAGATGCGTCCATCAACTGCAACGTGCAGAGATCGGTTCTTAAGGAAACTGGCAAGTCAGCTGCAGCCGTCCGAAGGCAGTTGAGCAATCGTTCATGCCAAACTGTCAAATGCTTTCGAAATATCCAACGCAATCTCTCGAGATTCTCCGTAGTTCTCAATTGCCCTACTCCATATTATGAGTGATATAGGCCAATATATCTCCAGTCGATCTCTCTTTGCGAAAACCGTATTGGTCATCGCTAATTATTCTGTTGATTGACCACAAGTTTCATGACTTTGGAGATTGTTGGAAGCAAGGCAATTGGGCGATAGTTTGAGGGCGTGGATTTCTTGCCTTTTTTTGGAACAGGTCGCACTCGAGCGACTTTCCAAGAAGATGGGTAAATTCCTTTTAGGTAAGATAGAGACAAAAGTTTGGAAAACAATTTCGGCGAGCATGTTTGCTTTTTCCTTAGCTGTAGTCAACGTGACGCTGCGTTCGTTGGTCAAAAGTGCGAGAGACGTTTTTGTAAAGTTGTTACTTACAATTACGTTTGCATTCATTTCTCGCTTCGGCAAAATAATTGCCTGATTTTGCTGCCTGTACGTGTAGGCTTGCTGTTTCCTACATACAGCTCTTTAGCATCTTCTGTCGAACCAGGATTTTCCTTTTAACGGTAACTTGATGGAATTTGGGATTTATGCTTCCATTCCTGAGGAGATTGATTACTTGCGTAATCTTTTCGCAACAGACTCTCGTCAGTGCCAAAGCAGACGTCGAGCCAATGGTGGATCCTTCTGTATGAATGACAATCTGTAGGAGTGGTAGTTCACAAACCGTTGTAATAAGTTTGTGGTCGGAAGTACCTAATGACCGACCAACTGTAATTGTGTACTGGCCAGGATTTGTGGTTCGAAAAAGATCCAGGACTGCGGCAAATTCACCCCTCTCTGAGATCCGAGTTGGTTCGTCTACAGCTGATGGCAAATGTTTCAGCTTCTCTACCTTTGTTGTCGGTCTTCTTGTGGGTGTTGTGGGCATTGAGATCTCTCAGAACGATTATTTCTAAATTGGTGTGGTTGACCTGTATTGAATCAAAAGTGGTAGGTGGTAGTTGTAAACAAGCTTTTGGATGCTATATCGCTCGGGAGAGGAACTAGATTTAAACTATGGCCATTCATCTTCTATGTTAAAACCGCGGGTAAAATTATCCACGGGGACAGTATAGATAATAAATCATGCCAATTATCTATTCACAAGCGATAATACTAAACAACTAAGGCAAAGCAAATATTTGTTTTCAATTACTAGTCAATTGTACATGAACTGACGAATAGCGATTTCCACTTTAGCCGAACATCATGTCTAAAATAGTTATTCCTGTTTACCCACGTTAAAATGTAGCCAATTGTCAGCGGAATATTGAAAATAGGTATCTAGTACTAATAATTGTTTACTTATGTTTCGTTTTACTTATACAGTGTGTTAATGAAGTAAGAAACACTTTAAATAACTCCTTGAGAATGGGTTTTCGCAAACACGTCAAGTTGTCTAAGCATAGCTTCTTGTCTCTGCAAATGCCTTTTTTCAAGCTGCAATATGTTCTAAATACCTCTAGGCGAGAGAGAATATATCAAGTGTTATATGATGATCGATTATGGTGAGCGAGAAGAAGTCGTACAGTGATACGATGTATCTAAATGGGTCATCAGTAATAATTCGCTAAACTTATCCCTAAGCCTTAAATTATGGGCATGTTAGTATTGTATGTACCTAAAACATGCCGACCAAACGTAGATAAAGTGATAATTACTGTCATGTTCCAACCCAAACTAACCCTTCGAAAAATTTGGCATAGACTATTATCTTGATCCAATAATGAAATGGCATCTTGCCAATGAATTATCCCTTAACTACACACTTTCACAGGTATCTGGCGAAATGGCAGATACTAAGCCGCCATTAATTCTCACTGGACGCAGAACGCTCATAGTTGCTGAAATATCTAAAAACTGGACTTTGGGACCATTTTTCTTTGTTTAACTTTAATGGAGAGGTGTATTTACAAAAATAGAAGAAAAGTGTGTAAAAACCGCGTATCGATATTTAAAAAATATATGTATTGGTAATTTTTCTAGGGTAGGCAACTGGTTGTAAATATGTAACACATTTTATTATTGATGTCAGAAGGCAAGAAGATATACTTTGAGTTACACTTTACCAGCATATATGAGGCATCTCTATATTTTCGTCGAGTGCTTTATTGCTATTTAAGTACCGGGTTATTCATTATAAATGACCTCCCTTAGCTTTGTCATTTTTAAAGATAGATAGTTAATTTTTTTATCGACTTGTAGGTAATCATCTTAATTTTTTTATTAGTAATGAAAATATTATACAAGGTGTGCCCATAAGCAAACGCCAATACATAGGTAGTTCCTTTTTTAAATGGAACACCCTGTGTATTATTGCATTTTTGAAATATCCAGGAAATTCTAGATATGTTAATATTCTTTAGCTATCTTCAACCATTTACGAAATATTGACAATAATTGTATGTCGATACTTTTGATAAATTTTGGCAATCTGAATAACGGTTTGCACGTTTCTATCATAGTTGTTCTGTTCGAAAGCTATTGGTTGGAACTAACTTTGAATTTATCCGTCACTTTTTAACCTCGGATTAAATTAAAATGAATGCCATTTGATAGCTTGTGAAAACTAGGTGTAAGTTTAGATGCAGCTTGTCAAAGTGCCAAAATGTATCAAAATTTTCGACATTATATATGAAACATATCTAGAATTTTCTGGAGAATTCCAAAATGCAATAATATACAGTTAAAAATAAGTTTCGCGTTTGCTTCTATTGCATATATTATTGCATACTATTTTCATTACTAATAAAAATGTAGACGGTTACCTACAAGTGGATAAAAACAGTTAGCTCTCTATCTTTAAAAATAACAAAGTTAAGGAGGGTGTCCATTGGTAATGAATAACTCTGTACATTTTGTTTATAACCCATAGCTTAATAGGGGTTAAGTTATTACGTGGCCAGCTCGTTCGCCTATAACCCCACTGGATTTCTTCTTTTGGGGGAAAGTAGGGTATGCGCGACTAGGCATCCTGTGGCACCTAGCCTATGTTTCCGCCGTGTTCCTATCTAAATTACATTTTTAATTTTCAATGAATTCAATGGATCAGATGTGAAATTATTGAGTGGCCAGCTCGATCCCCCTGCTCTAACCCCACTGGATTTGTTCCTAAAGGTTAAACATATTCGTTGACCGCTATTGAGAGAGAAATCGCCTAAATTGTTACAATTTTATTCATAATTTCGAAGTATTAATCAAGAATTCTATTATGAGACATTATCTAACTTGTTGAAGTAAGCATTAATTTATTTTTTAAAATAGGAGTGATCGCCATATAGGAAACAAGTAAACAGAATGCGAGGTGAGACCCAAAATATGATCAAGACAATCTGAAGAGTTTTAGCATTGCATACTAAATTTAAAATTGGCTGATCTTATACGGGCAATGGTATCATCTGAGATTTTAATCATTTGCAATCGCCGTATCTAAACTGCTGCACATTTGGTTTGGGAGAAGTAATTTTTTGCCTAATTTTGAACGTGAATATTTAAAAAAATAAAAGTGATCAGGGCAGGCGATTTTCACGAGTCTATAGATCAAGTATTTTAATTTCTTAGAGACTTTCGTATGCAGGCTGTTAGGGAATGCGATGCATTTTTTCAACATTTCATTGGTTTTGAAAAATTACTTGTCCCAAAAGAAATGTCCAGCAGTTTACTTTAAAATTTTGGTAAATCGAGGGGTATATGTTCATCATGATCCACAGTAGCGCTAAAAAAATCGGAAAAATCGTAATATGCAATATCAACGTGAATAATGTGATATGTAGGAGCTGCATGCGGAAATTTTAATCCAAACAACTGATGTCCCTTAGTTAAATTTAGATGTAAAAGATTTTAAAGAAAGGCGTGTTAGCATTAGTACTAACAAACAAAATATTTAGATTGTACTAGTATAAAAGCTTCGCTTAGCTATAATATTAAAAGAACAATAATTTTTGAATTTTGTGTTCCTTGTATAATATAGAGAAATTAAGCGATCCGAGATCGGGGACTCGCCCCACGTATACTACATGGGGCCGAATTCTTTAAGACGATTACATGAGAACATCGAGAGTTTTCGTGACAGATATACAATATTTGTCGAAACTGCAGTTATAATATGCAGAAGCGAATGTGCATTAATGTATAATGCACAAAAGGAACTAAAACAAGTAATGCTTTAAGTTGTTACAAATAAAAAACGAATCTAATCTTTTTTGGTAATGTGAGGAACTACAATAGAGCTTCATCGAGATAATGGCCTTTTAAATATTTTTAATCGTCCACCTGGCATCTTTCAATTGAAAATATTTGGGTTTATACTGGGAATTATTGAATTACATACAATCTGTCTTGCAACCTGATTTAAGCCGTATAAATTGGCTTATTCAAATCACAAGACAAGAAACTGACAAGAGAGTTTAATAAAATCATTTAGTTTAAAACACTTGGGTATTGATTTTACATGCTTGCGACCTCGTCGATGTGCTTTTAAAATTAGTAAATCGATATGCTTTCTTTATTAAATTTTTTCGTTACATGATTTTCGGACGCCCCAAAACCAACGATTTTAACATCGAAAAATTATTAATTTGCTTCTTAACTCATACTTATTTGTTCACTTCTACAATTTACCATAAGGCACATACAAGCTCATACAACATCTCATTATGTTCTTAACCTAAGTTAAAACAATGGTCTATCTAAGTCTGTAAGATTGTAATGCTATAATATCGATAATGAAAACTACATATTGTAAGGAAGTAATTTTAAAATGTATGAACCAATAATTAACTTTAAGAAATAGACAATAAGGACATAAGAAATTTACATGAGAACATGGAACACCATCATATCATTCTAAACTAATCTTTATTTGATTTTACTTAAATAAGGTTTATACTTCTTATCTCTTATGGCAATTTATTAAAAATTTAATTATAAGAACATTGATTTTTTTGGATGAAACTAAAGTTGCTTTTTCCATTCAGTGTTGATATTACCGTTGACCATTTGTCCTTGTTCATGGCCATGAAAATAGTCCAGATTCTGCCTTACAAATACAGTTAATATTTTATTATCTTTGAAAACAGATTTGAATTATCAGAGCTATTGATGAGTAAAATCTAAGCATTAGGAAATAGATTATTTGCGGTGAAGAGAATTCAGTGCTGAGTAGATTATATGAGACATGTTTTATCTGCTGTTTGAAAGGAAGATCATTGAAGTATCATCTAAAATTGAACCATGTTTTTGTCAATGGTTTTTGGTAATTCATGGGCATTTATAATAGAGAGTAGAGGCCCGAGAATTGACCCCTTTTTTTACAATACATGTGCTAGAAGAGAACGTCAATTCACTGGTTCTTCCTACGGCTTGTTTCCTCTATTATGAAGATAGGAGGACATCTATTTCAATGAGATGCTCCTTAGACAACGGTGCACAAGTTTTTCTAGCAATTAGCAATACTTTACGATACACGTTAACAAATGTCTTGCTTAAATCCAAATGCATTACAACTGTATCTCATTTAAGATATAGCGAAATTAGTGCTAGTGCTAGAGAGATCTATTTTTAGGACATTCCCAGACTACTAGTCCTAAATTCTCCAATACAAATCAGACCCATTCTCAAATCCAACCATCACTGTGAATACAGACTATGTATACACAACAAATAAGCTCACACAGCATGGAATGAGGTAATTGTTTACTATATGGGGCGCACGCTAATGTTTGCGATTTTTGTACTCTGTCAAGCTCGATAAAAATGCCCATTTTAAACGTTTTTTGATGGGAAACCCATACTAACCAATATTTATTTTATACCTGGGGTTCTAAATCAGCGACCGTTTATTAAATAATTACCGCTGCCTATTGTTTACTACATGGGCGGATGGACGCACACTAAATTTTTAGATTTATGTATTTTAAAGTGTCAAACTCGTTAAAAATGCCCGTTTTAAATCGTTTTTTGATGGCGCAAACCCAGTGAAGAGAAAAGCGAGCTTGTGTCTTTACTCTGGTTAATTGGCGTTAGTTTTGGTTAGTCTGGGTTTGTTTCGGGTAGTCTGGGTTAGTTTTGGTTGCTTTTGGTTATTTTGGGTTAGTTTGGGGTAGTGAAGAGACAAGCGCGCGTAGGGCGCTGGTCTCTTAACTCTGGTTAGTTTTGGTAAGTCTGGGTTAGTCTGGGTTAGTTTTGGTTAGTCTGGGTTAGGTTTGATTAGTCTGGGTTCGTTTTGGTTAGTCTGGGTTAATCTGGGCTAGGGTTGGTTTGTTTGGGTTAGCGTTGATTCTGCGTTTTGTGCAAGCCTGGGCGAAATCATTTTAATTAGTTTGCGTTAATTTCGGTTCGTTTAAGCCAGTACGAGGTGGCATTAAGGGTAGGGCGGTATCATTTCGGTTAGTTTGGGTTAGTTTAGCATTAGTTACTTTTTCGATTTGCCTAATTTTGGCTAGCTTCAAATCGTTTTGGTTAGTTTTAGTTAATTGCTTAGCTTTAGTTGGTTTTCTTTAAAATTGCTTATTTAAAGCCATCATTGGTTACTTTTAGTTGGTCTGAGTTAGCTTCGGTCTATGATTTAGAACTCCCTGTATAATACAAATATTGGTTAATATGGGTTTCCGTCCTCAAAAAACGATTTATAATGCGCATTTTTATCGAATTTGACAAATTAAGGTAGGTACAAGAATCACAAAATTTACCCATAAAGTAAACAATTAGGCCAAGGGTAATTATTTAATAAACGATCACTGATTTAGAACGCCCTGTATAATATAAATATTGGTTAATATGTGCCATCAAAAAACGATTTAAAGTGCGCATTTTTATCGAGTTTAACAGTTTAAAGTACACAAATCGCAAAATTTAGCGTGCGCCCATATAGTACACTGCCGGGAATGATCTCATAATAGTGTAAGTATTCAGAGATATGTATTTTTAAATCTGCCCTCATCGTGACAACTTAAAAAAAAAACGGGGCTGGACGTTAAATTTAACCAAGTACGTCTCTGGAAACATTAGCCAATCTCGTACCTGCAGCACGGCACATATAACAACCCTGCAGTATTAACATTCAAATTATGTCACAGTAACATTTCTCATCTGACATTCATATCATCTTCATTCAAAATTAAAAGTATGAAAAAAGCTCAAAATACAAAAAATAAGAATGTTTTCGTAACTCTTATTGTCACAGAATCAACATCCAGCTTACTGAGTCTAGATGTACCCTACTTAGAACAGACCCATCCAGATAATTCCAGGATTTGCGTAATTACCGAAAGAGATTTCCGTGCTTTACAACTGAAGCAACAAAAACAAAACCAAGAAGAATATAAGGCTGGTACCTCTGTGGGCTTTGGAGATAATCGTGTGAGAATTACCTCGGAGGTAGCACTGTTTTCAACCAGTAACTGTTCATCTACAAGCGAATTGTATGATATATCCGATAGCGACATACCGAGTGAAAGCTCTTCTTCGGCGTCTACAGAACTTTTTAAGAAAACTGATATTGTTCACCACCCCTTAGTTTCGGTAAGAAGCATGGCACATGCCAACAAGTTGAAACTTGAATGCAACAATCTGTATGTATCACTTTTGGACTCCGAATCTCGATTGTCCTCTGAGTTGATATGTCGTATCTGCCATGGAGGCGAAAGCAATGATGATCTTTTGACCCCTTGCAGATGTCGGGGCACGATAGCTTTAGTGCACTTAAAATGTTTAGAAAGATGGTTAAAAGAATCAAACCACAGCTCATGCGAATTGTGCCAACATCATTACAGAATAATTAGAGAGCCTAGATACAGCGTCCCTTGGTCTATATTAGTATTTCTTAGACATCCCGGTCTTCATCTTAAAGATATTATTCTCGATTTAATGGCATTTACGATATACACACCGTCTGCAGTTGCATCAACATACATGTTGATGTTAATATGTGAGGCACTTGTCAAAAATAATTTAGTTACTACAGGATCTTTGTCATCACATATTATTGCTTTCTCAGCTGTTTTTGGCATGGCTGCTATAGATTTTACATATTCTTCTTGGTTGATAGTGACTCTACAGAAACACGTAGACGCCTGGAGAGAATGGTACAATTCGAACTCGCGCATCAGAGTTGTCCTGCCTAGGATCAAAATGAAACCTCATAAACGGAAAGAAGGAAAGAAATAATAAATTGCCATTACCAATATATGCATTTCGTTCATTGTTCATGTCCAAATACATTTTTCTTAGTTTATTACATGTTTTCTTTTAATGAGCTTTTACTGATCAAGCTTGTACCCTTAAATATAAGTATTCTCTCATTGCAGAATGTAAGAGAAGCATACAAATCTTTTAAATGGATTTAGTTATGTTTAGTAATAATATATTGTTAGAAAATAGTGTTCAAAGATTTGCGTTGTGTGGATGTCACAATAATCGATATAACATTCTTCGTGTATACAAGAATTTCAAGAATGTAATTGAAGCACAGAAATTTAACATGCAACTCCCAGACTCTCTTCCGATGTTTGAATAAAACGAGGGAATTCAAATTGGATTCTGCGATCCCAAAAATCTCGAAAGCGACATTGCACGATATTTTCAATTTTCGTGATTTATCTCGATTTTTTAAAAGCTATGCACTTCTGAACGTAAGAAAAGTTCAGATTCATCTTTTAGTGAAAAAAAAAATACCACTGGTAATGTAATATCAAAGGAGAAAAATGTTTAAATGTAGTATTTGGAAATGCTCATTCATTACAAAACAAAAGACAAATATGTAATTTAAAAGTCAATGTACAAACACTTACCAATAGATTTAAAACATATTAATAGGCTAAAACAAATTAGAATATGTTTAAACAAGAAAACATGTATCTCTCGCAATAGTGACACTTGTCACTACCTGTTTTAATAATTCGTAAATTGGCCCAGAATACAGAAAAATATCGCGCCTGAAAAAATATCGTTTCCGCTATTGCCATTAACTACGACAACTATCAGCTGTATCGTGCGACCTTGCGAAATAGCGTTTTCATAAACCATTCCTTCTAGGGCAAGTCTCTCAGCCCACCTGTGACTCATTTTTATGCATAAGGAACTCGTAAATGTAAATTGTTGTTATCGGATTATTTGTGTGATTACTGGTTGAAAGGAAAGTCTCAAAAACACACACGAAAGAAGAACTTAATATGCACCTTGTACGTAAAACAATAAAGGGTAGGAAGTCCGTTCCTGTTAAGCATTTTTGATCATTTATGATTATGAGGTATGCAAATTAAGAAAGTCATGATTTCCTTAGTTTTCCGGTTTTTGTCTACGATTGCTGTCACTAGTTTAGTATTTGATGGCTTTGTGTTTTATCTTAGGATTAGTTATTAGTTTATCGAATATTTCGTCAAGACCTATAATAAAAAATTGATTATTCTTAAAGGAATATTACAGAATTTGACAATACGAAAAGTATGAGATGATCATGTTAAGCGACTGCCTACAAACATTACTAACCACAAGACGTATTTTAAATGGTTTCTGAGATGGTTCTAGTACTAAAATCTGCTTTACTAATATTAACTTTGCTTGTAAACATATTTCAAAATAATTACTGTATGTCTTGGGTAATTTTCGCTGCCAATATCACCTTTTTTAACAAAATAATTTTTGCTATAGTAAGATGTTGTAATTTTTTATGGCAGTGGCTCACACACTAAAGGGAGATCCTATGGCACTGTGGTGTGTGTGGTGTGCGAAGATGTTGATTGACACGGTTGATGTAGGTAGGCTGTAATCAGGGGAAAACAGATGGTCCTGGGAGTGATGCAGTGCGCCATATAAACGAGTCATTGTAAAGCGACGTTCAAGATGTTCCCAGTTGTACAACGAACGGGGGCTCTGTGGCTGTCGGACAGGCGTTGCTGGGGGCGGGATGATGCGGGCCAAATCCTGGGAACATCTGCCGTGAAAATATCTGTAACACATGGATATCTCGGCCACGTGTCTGCAGTGTTCCGGTTAACTCCGAATCGCCGACGAGGCGCACAGCTCTCTTCTGAATGGAATCTAGCAGCTTTAGGGTGTGCTTAGGTGCACCCCAAATATATGAGCGATAATCTAAGCACGGCCTTCTTTGCGCTTTGTAGAACAAGAGCAGCTGTTGCGGTGTATACAGTTTCTGTTGCGATTTGAGCAACGTTGTCAAGCCAGGGCATTTTGCTCTTGACCAGGACACCCAGTAGTTTCATTGACGATGAAGGAATGGTCGATCCTGCCATAATGATATCAGGGCCCGCCGTATTGTATTTCTTGTTAAGCGTGACTGCTTGGGTTTTTGCTGCCCTGAACTGGACCAAATTCCTGTCTCCCCAGGTTCGAACATTCTCCAGATCTTGATTAATTGTTGTAATGTGCTCCTGTCTGTGAGTCTGTGGTGATAAGTTTCAGTCGCTGGTAAAGGCTTTTCTGATCTAAATTGGGAGACTAGGGTACTGTCATGTGCAAACCTGTTACGCCCTGCGGCACTCCCGCATTAATGGTGAATGTGCGAGACCTGTCCATCAACTGCAACGTGCAGAGATCGGTTCTTAAGAAAACAAGCAAGCCAGTTGCAGAGAGACACTGGCAGTCCGAAGAACGGCAGTTTCTTGAGCAATTCGTCATGCCAAACTCTGTCAGAATAAAAGTCTGGAAAAAAACATACCCGGCAAATATTTATCTCCCTTCCTTATTTTATGAACGAATCAAATTTAGGAAAATGAAACTTGGAATAGAGTAATGGTTACATAATTGCTACGTTTTAGTGCCAAATTAATAAATAAAAAAAATCAAGATTTTTTTAGGTGCCATTTTGAAGCTCTAAGCCAATACTTTATAATCCTAGAATATAAGAGAAAAAATCTCAGGCATTTAGTTCCAAAGATGCTGGAAATGAAGGTCCTGTACCACTTGACACATAAAAAATTCTGTTTGGGATTTCTCGACGAACATTTTCAAATACAGTTAGTTTTTTAGCAAACAGTTGATATCCTTGGACAACCCAGACAAAAGGGTTGAATTTTGCTAAATAATGACGGGAAGAATGGTGGAACATCCAGAGAGGAAAAAAACTAAAAGGAGAGGCGACAATAAGCGCCGGCACCTTTCATGTTGGTCTACCCGTTTTTGGTGGCCTTGACTCTGCCCCGCCTCGTTGACAACATTACCAATAAGTATCCGGATAAAAATATTTTAAGCCAATGACAATGACATATGATCACCTGAAATCGGCTGATGGTGTTTTGATTTCGACAATTATACCCTTTGTGCTTGGTCATGCGCATACAAAATCAATTGACAGGCTGTCGCCTCTCCTTTTAAGTTGTTTTCCTGTCTGGAACATCTTACCTATTTCCACAATATCTGTTTCAGCGATGAATGTACTTTTTAAATGGATATGTCATGGACAAAATTGTCGGTTTTGGAGTGATGACACAAACCCGCAGTGCCTACAGCAGTATCTAGACACAATTAATGTTTGTGCCAGTATATTAGGAAATTACATCATAGATCCTATTCATCGAACAAAACTTAACGAGATAATTATATTTGGATATGCTGGAAAATGCCATCGATCCACTCATCACCAAAATCATTGAGGAAAATCCAAGTGAGTTCGATATGGCGATTGTGTTTCAACAGATTGGAGCTCCTTCGCATTACTCCAGAAATGTGTATAGCTACTTATTAACGCACCTTGGGTCCTGCGGAGTGGCCGGCTCGGTCACCCGATTTGACTACATTGGACTTCTTTTTATGGGGATATTTGAAACAAAAAGTGGTTGAGACGGAACCTGCTTCTCTTCTGGATTTACGTCAAAGTATAACAGACGTTTATCAAAATAATGCTATGACTGTATTTGAAAATGTTCCTCGAGAATGCGTAAGAGTTTTTCTCTTATTTAATAACATTAAATGCTGTCATTTTGTATTGAGTCAAGATACTGATTTAACATTCTAGGGTAGTACTCGCTTAGAGCTTCAAAAGGAATAGCGCAACCCATCCCTAGTCATGTAGCATTTATGTGATCATTACTCGAACCCAAGTTTCGATTTCCTAATATAGTGGTTTAAAAATAATGGGAAGTGGTGGGGTGAAGGACATTAAATAAAAATGCCCTGTATATAGCTTTCCCTTATCCGTCCAAAACAAAACCCTGATTTTCAGGTTAGGTGCTGATTTGCAATTTAAGTGATTTTTAGAAAATATTTAATGAACCAGTTAATAAATGTCCATAACAATGGGTGCTCCGATTAAGGTTTTTAAGTGACGAATATCTTAAATATGTTTACTGCATTTTGTATATCATGTTGGATAGGAGAATACAACATTATATCTATCGTCTGATTTATACATAATTTGGGTTGCATTTGCTTTTATCAATTTTAAATTCCGATCATTTCCTTTCTGCATGATGACAGAAGTAAACACATTCAGATATTTAATTCAGTCATCATAGGATATATGCGTGCTCAGATTATTACAATAATTATATCGTTTTTGCAGTACTAAATTCTAAGGTGAGCGGAAAAATAATTGCGCTTATATGTCATTATTATGAATATTTTCAGTATAAATACAGTGGGCGTGCCAGGCTTTTCAGAAACTAGATTATTTGTTGCAAAATGTGTAAGAAAACGCAGGCCGATTGGACTGTTGAATAATAGAACGAAGTTGCTGAGGCGTGCCATTTAAAGATACACTTAATGTATGTAAAAAAAATTAGTATTTTCTATAACCTTGTTCATAGAAAACAAGGAAACTAAATAGATCTAATCAGATTTACGTGCCATATAAAAGCCTAATTTATTTTTAATTTAACAGGATTTACTGGTCGATCCGTAAGTGAAAATTATTGTCCTTAATAATCATTGACTTTATAATACTAATAAAGTCAATGTTAATAATACATTACATGTAAAAATCGAGAAACTGTCCAAACTTAGGGAATATTTTGAAATGAGAAAGTAGCAGGTTGTATCCCTCACTTACCTGGGATAAGGTGCTTCCAGCAAAACTGATAAGTTAAAGGGAAAATTCGAATAAATTTTCTCCTGGGAACCTGAAGAAGCGGAGCGGGAGGTCATATAGGGCGAATGCCCGCCATCCGTGACTCGTGAAAGTAAAGAAATGCTATCAAATGCAAAATGTGTTTTTTTAATTTTCAATCAACTTTTAATTTGATTTTATATAAAGAAAATAAAATATTACGGTTTGAAACATTATTACGGTATGTGAATCGAGACTACAAATATGTGCCATGCTTATTAATAATAATGATTTTTCACAAGAAAATAATAATTGGTTGTTTCTTTTTTCTTCCAGTATAAATAAAATCAACAGTCTGGCTGACTTTCAATTCTGCAAAAGACTGGAAGAATTATACATAAGACAAAACGACATACGAGATATCAACGAAGTGGTGTACCTGCAAAATTTGCCAAATTTGAAAAACTTATGGTTAGGTGAGAATCCTTG
>MU188816.1:0-15118 GCA_016904865.1 Pissodes strobi
TAAAAAGCATATAAAAGGCACTGACATCAACATTTTCATGGGAGACTGGAACACTAAGGTGGGGTCGGACAGAGTAGAATAAATAGTGGGCCTTTACGGGCTGGGAGACAGGAACGACCGGGGAACGCGCTTTATGCATTTCTGCCAAGAAAACAATCTTGTAGTCACCAACACATGGTTTAGACTACCGAAGAGACGGCTATATACATGGAAATCACCCTAAGACAATAACAAGAACATTGTAAGAATCCAAATAGACTTCATCGCCATCAATAATAAGTTCCGCAATGGCATAGTCAGTGCAAAAGTATATCCTGGCTGCGACATAGATTCGGACCACAACCCAGTTGTGGCTACTCTGAGAATTAAATTGAAAAAATCCAGAAACCAAACCCGAAGCCTAGAATAAACTGGATAAATGCTGACCAAACAAACATAGAGCAGTATAGACAGAATGTGGACTTAAAACTAAAATACATAAAATGGCATTGTCCAAACCAAAATAACAACATAAAATATGAAGATATCCGAGAAACATGGGCAAGTTTTAGAAATATAGTGATAGAAGCAGCGGAACAAACAATGGGTAAGACAGGCAAAAATAATCGAAAACCCTGGAAAACTGATGAGATACTACAACTAATGGATCAAATAAGAATAAGAATACCGCAAGATTCAAGGAACTCAATAAAAAAAATAGACAATCTTATCACAACTGCTAAAGAAAAATGGCTAGAGCAGAGATGCGATGAAATAGAAGACCTACAGCGTCAACATAAAAACAGAGAACTCCACCAGAAGATAAAAGAAGGAGCAGGCCTATGGAAACCAAACATTATCTCCATGATAACTGGAAACAACGAGAAAATCGAATTAGATCCAGAAAGGAACCTCGATGCTAATTAAAGAGATGAGTTATCTTTAAAATAATATTTTAGTATTACCCAGTTGCTATTGCCTAAATATGTAACAATCTATATGTTACAATTAGGGAATAAATATCCACTAAACTACGCTTAGCTTATTCCCTTGGCAGCTGGAATATAGAAGACTTCTAAAATGTCTTCAAAATGCTAAACTAAAAGGCATTTACTGAATAAAATATATAGAAATAAATATAGCCGCACCAAGTAAGAAAAATTGAGCTCAATTGGCCGATATCAAGGCGAAACATTGAATAATAAGGTTTAAATAAGTTAAATTAAATTTCTGACATTGGTTTTACAGATGGATATAATTAACTTAATATAAATGACATAACCGCCCTAATTGTACCATATAAATTTATATAATACCAAGAGAGGTAACGGTAAAAGAATTACAGTATATTGGAGGACTGTCTCTTATTAAAATCACTAAATAAGTTCAGCGAACTAAAACTCAGTATCTCTGGAAGTAATATTTTCAGTAGGTGCTTCTCGGTAGATTATATTTAGTCTTTTGACTTGAAAAATTAGCGGTAGTAGCACGATAAATCAAGAACAACGCTCAACATATGCCCTAGCAGGAATTAAAAACCGCTTTAACGAAGAAACCATCAACGAAACTGGAGAAAGACTGATAAACCTCTGCGCACACATCGAACTTCGAATAAACAACACATTTTTTCCCCACAAAGCACAACACAAATACACCTTTGTGAATACAAGGGGTCAAAAATCTGTAATTGACTATGCAATAACAAACAGGAACATTTATCCTTCCAAGGTGCTAGACGTCAGAGTCCTTACTTCTGCAAACACTGGAACCGAACATAATCTAGTGCTAACAAAAATGCAACTTTCCGTGCAGCACACCCACAAAAGAAAACGAGAACAAGTAGAAATGCTAAATATTGAATCCCTGACAGACCACACCACCAAATATCTATACCAAAGGAGGCTGGAACAAAAAATAACAGCAAACAAAATACAGGATAACGACAATTGGGAAACTGCATGGATGAAGCTATCCTCAAACATCGTTAGCGCTGCAGAAGAGGCGGTAGGAAAACGAAAAGTTACCATAAACAATAAAAGAAACGCGAAGCCCTTGTTTACGATAGAAGTGAAGGCCCTAGCTGCAAAAAATTCGAGGTGCTTTACAAAAGTAGAGATGCAGTACATCAAATCATCCTTGAAATTTACTGTTGCTAGGAGTTTTGACATTTTGTCAAACATGCCATATTGTTGACAATTCGTTTCACAATGATATACAAGCTAGATATTCGCAAATGTATTCATAGACTTGTTGAGCAAATGCCCAAAAATGCAATAGTATGGCTTTTTCAAGGCGAAAATATTTCAAAAGCAACAATATATTGGACAATTCGAGAAAGTGAAGAAGGAAACCCTTGTGTGAACCTCCCGAAAAGTGGTCGACCACGCAAGTTGTCTCAAGAACAGCAATGGGCTAGCTCAAACAATGAAAAATATCATTGGTCAATCTACAAGAAAGGTTGCTCCTCGTTTTCGAATTTCCAACGCCACGGTTTGTCGATATAACGCTAGAAGTGGTTTAAAGTATCGAAAAAGAAAAAAGGCACCCAAATATACCGAAGCTCAGTTAGTAAGAATACCCAGATGCTGTCGCAATTTAAGACGAATTCACTTCGCGAATAACAGATCCATTGTCATGGATGATGAAATAGTTATTTGTGTATTTAGAGCGCAAAGTAACGGATTGCCGCTTGAGAAAGAATGTCTGAATCTTTCGAAAACGGCAATCTTACTTTGCGTTCGAAAAACACACAGAACTTTTTCTACAGCCGCATTTTTTAAAATTAAATGCACATTTTTCTCTATACTTATTCTGAATTTTGCAAATGACTGTCAGTTTTGACAGATTATATTCAGGCTTCGGGCATATTTAGAACAGGAGTGCCAGCAACAAACTGTAACAAACGCACGACTGTCATTTATTTATCTTCGGTTTCCATGACCATCCATAGCACACTCGACGGAAAAAGTGAGAATTTTCTTTTCCATGTTCGCGCTAGAGCGCAAAATAAGGATCCACGGCATTCGTCGATTTTGCGATTTCATTTCAATTTAGTAATTAGTTATTTTGCGCGCGGCTGTAGAAAATAGTTATTTGTGTATTTAGAGCGCAAAGTAAAGGATTGCCGCTTGAGAAAGAATGTTACTGCGCGACGCGTAAGCGGAGCGCAGTAATCTTTCGAAAACGGCAATCTTACTTTGCGCTCGAAAAACACACAGCACTTTTTCTACAGCCGCATTTTTTAAATATAAATGTTCATTTTTCTCTATACTTATTCTGAAATTTGCCAATGACTGTCAGTTTTGACATATTATGTTCGGGCTTCGGGCATATTTAGAATAGGAGTGCCAGCAATAAACTGTAACAAACTCACGACTGTTATTTATTTATCTTCGGTTTCCATGACCATTCAGCACACTAGACGGAAAAAGTGAGAATTTCCTTTTCCATGTTCGCGCTAGAGCGCAAAATAAGGATCCACGGCATTCGTCGATTTTGCGATTTCATTTGAATTTAGTATTTAGTTATTTTGCGCGCGGCTGTAGAAAAAATATTTTACCCTCAGCCGTGCAGAACCACCTGGAAATTCTGGATTTTACACCGACAATATAGATGAGATCCCAAATGAAGTTAGATATAAAGCCAAAGCTAAATTTGCAGAAAAAGTATTGGTCTGATGTGCCATATCGGAAAGAGGTGTATCCAGGCCTTGTAACAGTTCGATTTTGCCAAGAGCAAACATTTTTAAAAGTTTATTTATATGCCGCATCTAGGAAAAAATGATGCTGTATTTTGCACGCATCGGTTTATTAATTCTAAATTTATTAATTTGATTTTATTGTAAAAGTCACTTTCCTAATATGAAAACTATATTTTAAGTATAGATTAGCTATATATTTGTATTAGCTTTTAGAATCCGTTGTGTCTATCTATGTTAGTCGATAAGCGAAAGCGATGTACCTTATTATTAAGATAACTTGGCTTGATTTGCATTATATTATCGTAAACAGCCAGCGAATCGATTTATATTTTTAAAGAATTCTGTTAGCCTGCAAATACGTTGCATTTGACTTATTGAACCATAATTTAATTTCAGTTTGAATGTTTTATTACCTTTTGGAACCCTAGGTTGATGTGTCGGAGATCGTTTTTGGACCTCTGCTTTAAATGTATTTCTCGTTCTGTACGGCTGAACAGTTTTTTGTGAGGTTTATGCCAAATAATAGGGATGGGCTATCTATCGTGCGTTTGTCATTCTCGATTTAGATTTTTGAAGGTTTATCATTCCTGTTAGAGCATTTCCTAGCATTTCTGGAATAATGTAATTTTAGCTCACTATTCGTGGCTTCCGCCGTCATTTATCATCATAATAAGCGAGAATTAAGGCGTTTATTTTCTTAGAATTATTCCTTGTATCGAATCACTCGGCTTGTTTTCAGCCCATCACTACTTGTGACGCAGGATTTAATCTCGAAGGCGAATTGACGAACGGAGTGGACGGGCCTTTGCGAGTTGGACCGGAACGTAAGACGAACGCTTGCCAGGGCGGCTAGAAACTTCACGTTTTGAGTATTGTGATATAATACAACCCTTTTGATAGGGGATTTATCGTGTGGTTTCTGTTTGTGTTTCAACACGACCGATTATTCGGACTCTACATGCTGTACTAGCGGCTTCCACGTTTGTCCCATAAGACCGATACCGTCGAATCTCTCCTAGTCCACCCTCAAGTCCGAATTTGAGGGTTTTTCTGGTGGGCCAGAAGTTTAATTGAAGAACTACAACTTTTTCCGGAGGGCCAGTTTGTCGAAGGTCCACAACTTTTTTTTCTGGAAGGCCAGAAGCGTCAGTGAAGGGCCTTAACTTGTGGTTCCCACACTAGAGGCATCGAGAGCCGTTCCTGGGCATTCATAGACACTTCCACCAGAGTTCGACGACGGGATTTGGGTATAAGTTTTGTGTCTTATTGTTTCTTAGGTGGATACACCTAAGTAGTAGTATAATCTGCGTTTTCTTTTTTTTTTTCATATAAATCAAACATTGAACGCCGAGTTCTGAGGTAGCTCATTGATTTGAATTAATTTAATTTACATTTATTCACTGGTTTATCGGACCAGTTAATCTGATTGCTTTGAGCTGTTTTCTCATTTTAATAAAGTCAAGCGCTGGCTGGATAATTTCATTCTTTTCATTCATTAGTCGGGAGATATAACCGCTCTGAATATTATCTCTTTATTATATGAATCAAGCTAACCATAGTTTAAATCTAATCTGGTGCTTTTATTAACTCAAGTTTTTTTTTTGATCTAATCATTGTGTCCGTTCATTGCGGCATATTATCACCATCAGTGCAGCTATTAGCGCACGCATACCTAGTTGTAAGAAGCTTAGTCTACGTCAAGTGATCACTTTGATAAGTGGTGTTTAGTGCATTTAGTGATAAGGCATATAGAACCCAGGTTCTACAACTGAATTGGTATCTGTACGTACAATCTTCATATTGTACTCTGTTTATTTTATTAATTACTTTAACAGTCATTTAACATTCTTTTGTCTTTACTTAACCACATTTTAATTTAACCTTTTTCTCCAGATAGATTGTTGCTGTGTTTCCAAAAAAAAAGAAAGAACTTAGTAGCAAATATATTGTTCCTTAAATTTTTAGATTGTGTTTTCTTGATAGGTTAAGTTAGTTCATTATAGTGCCATAATTATTCTCATTTTCTTGAAAGTTTGAAATTAAGTACTAAGTACCGGTTAATTTTATGAGCGATCTAGCCATTCGGTGCAACACCAGCCGAGCTTTTTCCGTTTAGCTGGCTAGAACGGGTGGCGCTCAAACGACCCCACGAGAAGGGTCGGACTTGCAATCCGTCTCTCCGGGGCTAGGTTCATTTTTTTAAATTAATTGAAAAAAAAAATCTTTTGGTTCAATCAGAAAAACGTGTTGCAGCCTTTTGTTAGTCGCGTAAGAGGCGAGGCAGTGAATGCTGAGGTCTATATTAGAGACTGTCTCACAAAATTAGTTAATTTTATCAACCAGCATCACGGCGATGGAAATTATATATTTTGGCCGGATATAGCATCAGCATATTATGCCAGAGCTACACTTGACTGGCTGGAAGCCCGAAACATTCCGTATGTGCACAGGATTGATAACCCCCCCAATGTCTCTCAAGCCAGGCCAATTGAAACTTTTTGGGCTCGATTGGCTCAGAAAGTCTACGCCAACGGTTGGAAAGCCCGAAACGAGCACGAACTTCAGCAGGGAATCTTCCGAAAAGTAGGAGAAATTACTATAAATGACGCCCAAAACCTCACGAGACCAGTTAGACGTGTATTGTGAGTTATTGAAGAACATGGACCTTTAGCGGCAATAAATTAAATTATTATGGTAGAGTAAGAATTGATGTTTTACATATATTAAGTTCTGTTAATAAAAGTTTATTCAGTTTCAGAATAGCAATGTCAAACTTTTTCTCAAAACTTATGTAACAAGGGTTATAAGGAAGCAAGGAATAGAGTAAACACAGAAATTGGCAGGATAAAGAGAAATTATTGGGAAAAATTCTCTAATGACATGGAACGAGACTTATATGGAGAACAAAAGAAGGTGTGGAACATGCTCAGAAACCGTAAAAAACCAATCAACTAATATATCTAATCATCCGCAATCACAGTTGCGAAACACATTTTCAGAAACTGTATACAGACAATGACGGTATAGAGGACCAGGCTACGGGAAATCAGGTGAACACATTATCACAACAATACCACCACCAGGAATAACGCATTGCAAAGAAAAAAATAAAACAAACCATCCCCAAACTCAAAAATCGAAAATCGCCGGGACCGGACAACATCAGTAATGAAATGATCAAGTATGGAGGAGATACTTTGGTGGACGAGCTGCACGTATTTTAACAGGATATTCACCACCAAGAAAGTACCTGAGCAATGGAAAGAAAACATTACGATTCCAATTTTTAAAAAGGGCGTAAAAAATGACCCAAAAAACTACCGAGGAATCAGTCTGTTGAGCGCGGTCCTGCAACTGCTGACCAATATACTCGCAGAGGAAGTGGCGAGTACTCGAAAGAATGAAGAACAACAGGGGTTTAGGCCTAATAGGTCCACTATCGACGCGATATCTATCCTACGTCAAATCACAGAAAAGGCCATAGAATTTAACAAACCAGCATATATTATGTGCTTTGTAGACCTAACACAAGCCTTCGACAGAGCACGATTGCACGACATCGAAAAATTACAGAACAAACGTGGTATTGATCATAGTGTTGTAGCAATCATAAAGAAACTAAACACAAAGAATAAGACATTTATTAAGGTGGGCACTGAGCTGACGAGACCAATACTCACAAACACAGGCATAAGGCAGGGAGACAGTCTTAACCCGATACTCTTCAACCTGATAATGGACGAGATAATCAACGATGTAAAAGCGTCGGGCAGGGGATATAGAATGGGTGGTCGGTATAAACAATTGATTTTTACTATTGCTTAAAACCATAAAGGAGAGGGTGGTATCTTAGTTATTAGTTGACCACTTTTAATGAACTGTATTACTATAGGGTAGCGAGATTATATCTATAGGATGAATTGAAACATGTATTCATTTTGATTTGCTTTAATAATGCAGGTGTAAATTGCATTAAATATGATAAATATATACCTACAGTATTTTCTATATTAGTTTGAAGCATTCATCCTTTCACACATACAACTAATATTACAAACAGGTTATTTATAAAGTGACTATCTACTGAAAGTTCTTGATTTTGTGATTTAAACGGAGTTTTATGTCTTTAATTAATTTAATACTTTTATTATTCTCCAACTTAGCAACGTTCACACATCGTAGCTTTGAACCTTGACTCCGCTTTACCTGTATCTTCAACCGGTAGAAATTTGACCTATTTACTTCCCAACGTACTTTTTGTTTGTTTTACGGAAATCATAAAATCCGCCATCTTACGTTCAACTTTCCAAAGGGAACGCTATCTTTTTCTTCAATTAACTACTATCCAACTTGGAAAAATATAACGGAGGTGCACCAGATATTCTTTAATATCTGTGCAAACAAACTAAGAAAATGCCTAAAGGAATGACCTTTGGCGCGAAAAGGAACAAGCAGCAACGTTTCGTTGTTGTTCGAGTGAAATTTTTAACTACACTTTTAGAGGCTATAGAGCGGTGACTGGAACGATCTAGTACACAAAAATAACTAACAAAATGAGCGAAACACCAATTATTTGCCTTAAACAGGGCTAGGACAGGGCTAGAAGTTTTTCGGCGCGAAAATCTAGGAGAGCTGTGACGAGACAGATCCTACGAAGTTGAGGGTTTTCTAAGCACTAATAAAACTAATTTCTTCTTCGAGCTGGCGGCCTTGCGCCAAGAACGATTAAAAAGTGGGGGTTGGCGCTTTGCCGAATTCATTTGAGATTGAAAAGGTAGAAACGGTTTTCTTTCTTTATTTGACACATTATTGTTTACACAATACTAACGGAGACAAATATATATTAGATTGAAAACGATTAATAACGATTTCCTTTACGAGTGAAAAGTTGCTATATTGTAATCTATTATAATGACAGTACCGGTGTACAGGTTTGGACTAAGGGATCGTCCATCCAGGCTTGGACTAAGGAGTAATGAAGAACTGAAATATGCTGATTTAAATGCACAAATTTCCGTTTACCTGGAGTGAAATAAATATGTTCATGGATTAATTATGGTTCATTCATACTACATATAAGCAGGGTGTTATCACCAAACTATACGGTGAAAAACTAAAGTTATACGCAAGTTGGGGTGTTTCCCCAACAATGGGCAACAAAAAAATCAAGACGCCGATGACGCGGTAATAATGTCTGAAAACGAAGACGAGCTACAGAGATTGCTGTACAGGTTTGAACTCTATGCGAAAAAATGGAACATGACTATATCGGCCAAAAAACACAATCCTTAGTAATAGCTAAAGATCTCATAAGATGCAAGCTCGCAGCCTACAACGAAAGCATTGAGCAAGTGAAGAACTTCAAAAAAAAAAAGTTGAGGACCAGGCCACCAAAGCAGCTATGATATCAGGCTATCTGAGGGATATTATTTGGAGGAACAAGCACATGAGCATTCGGAGCAAGGTACGAATCTATAAAACCTGTGTGAGACCATAAATGACCTATGCTGTAGAAACACGGGCAGATAATAGCTATACGAAACGCTTCCTTTGCACTACGGAAATGATAACTCTAAGATCCATTACAGGAAACACACTCCTCGACTCAGATAAGGAAGGCCCCAAGCAAATATGCAGTGGTCCCTCGGAAAGCCCCTGTTAAAAAATGGTACTTTTTATAGCCCTGTTACTTAGAAGCACATGACTCGAACCTACCTTTTAAAATAAAAGGGTTATCACACCGCTCTGCACACGATGTTTCACAACAGCATAGCCGGTACTTTAACAAAAGATACTTGTTACTACGCTTTGAAATATTATCAAAAAAAGTTATCTGGCAATCATCAACCAGCAGTTGAAAACTTAATTACCATAAGGCACCTTCATGGACGGAAGTCCAAACGAGAAGAACCTTCAATTATCACTTCCCTCGATATATCATATTTTCATGCGCATCTTCGGAAGGCGTTGGCTGTCAAACGGGTCGGAGTACTGAAATCCACTCGTAATAGTAATGTTGTGGCAATCGATACTACTATTTAATGGATACACAGAGAAAATCGCGATATAATATTCAGATACAATTATAACGTTACAAGTTTTAAAATTAAATATATTTGGTTTCAGGCTGTGGAAAATGTCTTGCTCATAGGCAAAAATTTCCCGATAAACACCTCTGGCTCTCTAAATTTCTCGTTTGACTGTTCCTGTCTCGTAAACGACTCCACCCAAGCCGAACGACCGGAAATAGCTAATTGGACGTCGTTCAATAAAACCATTTGCTCCGTAAGTAAAAATAATTGTAGTAGTAAAAATTTTACTTTATAGTAACATAATTTTTAGACAATCACTTCATGTCTTTATTTTTTTAGCAATTGAACGGTACATTGGTCGGTTCAGGCTGTACTAATCCTCCGTATTCTCCAGACGTATTCTTAATGTCAATTTTGCTATTTTTGGGAACCTTTTTAATATCGGTGCAATTGAAAGACTTCAAGAACGCCCTATTCTTTCCATCAAAGGTATGCATACATAACCCATCTCTTCTTAACCAATATAAAGATAAAAGTATATTTAGGCAAGTATAATATTTTTAAATTTATATATTTACCTGCTCTACAAGATACACCTTTTATATATATAAAAATAAAGAACATATACTCTCGAAGTTAATATTTCTAAATTAATGATGATGTCCGCCAAAAAATGACAGTTGACAAGTGACCGATTTGAATCTCTGACGATATCTGTAGAAAGCAGAATCTTTTAACAATAGTACACTTCAAGTGAGCACATTTTATCGAAACATTCCCTTGTAGTTGAGCTCTATAACTTGGAAGAAGAACTGTATATCGAAATGCCTGATAACGTCTGCTGAAAAATGACAATTGACCGATGATAACTGACTGGTAACATATTTGAATATCTGACGATATCTGTAGAAAGCAGAATCTCTCAAAAATAGTACAGCTCACGTGAGCGAATTTTATGGAAAGATTCCCTTGTGGTTGAGCTCTATAACTTGGAAGAACTATATATCAAAACTACGATAACGTCTACTGAAAAATGACAATTAACAGATGACAGCTGACAAGTGACAGATTTGAATCTCTGACGATATCTGTAGAAAGCAGTATCTTTTAAAACTAGTACAGCTCAAGTGATCGAATTTTATGGAAACATTCTCTTTTTGTTGAGCTCTATAACTTGGAAGAACTGTGTATCGAAATTCCTGAAAACGTCTGCTGAAAAATGACAATTAACAGATAACAGCTGACAAGTGTCAGATTTGAATCTCTGACGATATCTGTGGAAAGCAGAATCTTTTAAAAATAGTACAGCTCAAGTGAACGAATTTTGTTAAACATTCCCTTATGGTTGAGCTTTATAACTTGGAAGAACTGTATATCAAAATTCCTAATAACGTCTGCCTAAAATGTCAATTGACAGATGACAGCTGACAAGTGACACATTTGAATCTCTGACGATATCTGTAGAAAGCAGAATCTTTTAAAAATAGTAAAGCTCAAGTGAACGAATTTTGTTAAACATTCCCTTTTGGTTGACCTCTATAACTTGGAAGAACTGCATATTAAAATCCCTAATAACGTCTGCCTAAAATGACGATTGACAGATGACAGCTGACAAGTGACAGATTTGAATCTCTGACAATATCTGTAGAAAACAGATCTTTTAAACATAGTACAGCTCAGTGAGCGAATTTTATTCAAATATTCCTTTGTGGTTGAGCTCTGTAACTTGGAAGAACTGCATATCGAAATGCGTGATAAAGTCTGCTGAAAAATCAAAATTGACAGATGACAACTAACGAGTAACAGATCTGAATATCTGACAATTTCTGTAGAAAACAGATATTTTAAACATAGTACAGCTCAAGTGAGCGAATTTTATGTAAACATTCCTTTGTGGTTACGCACTATAACTTGGAAGAGCTGTGTATATCGAAATGCGTTATAACGTCTGCTGAAAAATGAATATTGACAGATGACAAGTAACGAGTAACAGATCTGAATATCTGGCGATATCTGTAGAAATAGATCTTTTAAACATAGTACAGTTAAAGCGAGTGAATTTTATGGAAACATTCCTTTGTGGTTGAGCTCTATAACTTGGAAGTACTGTATATCGAAATGCCTGATAACGTCTGCTAAAAAATTACAATTGACAGATGACAACTGACAAGTAACAGATTTGAATATCTGCCGATATATGTAGAAAACAGAATCTTTTAAAACTAGTACAGCACACGTGAGCGAATTTTATGAAAACATTCTCTTTTGGTTGAGCTCTATAACTTGGAAGAACTGTATATCGAAATGCCTGATAACTTCTGCTATAATATGACAATTAATAGATGACAGCTGACAAGTGACAGATTTAAATCTCTAACGATATCTGTAGAAAACAGAATCTTTTAAAAATAGTACAGCTCAAGTGAGCGAATTTAATGGAACCGTTCCCTTTTGGTTGAGCTGTATAACTTACAAGAACTGTATATCGAAATTCCTGATAACGTCTGCTACAACATGACAATTAACAGATGACAGCTGACAAGTGACAGATTTAAATCTCTGACGATATCTGTGGGAAACAGAATCTTTTAAAAATGGTACAGCTCAAGTGAACGAATTTTGTGGAAACATTCCCTACTTGGAAGAACTGTATATCAAAATTCCTAATAATGTTTGCTGAAAATGACAATTGACAGATGACAGCTGACAAGTGACAGATTTGAATCTCTGACGATGTTTGTAGAAAGCCGAATCTTATAAAAATAGTACAGCCCAAGTGAGCGAATTTTATGGTAATATATCCTTGTTGTTGTGCCCTACCACTTGGAAAAACTGTATTTCTAAATTCCTGATGTCTACTGAAAAAATGACAGTTGACAAGTGACAGAATTGAATCTCTGACGAAGTCTGTAGAAAGCAGAATCATTTAGAAATAGTATATAGTTGAAGTGGAAGCATTATACGGAAACATTTCCTTCTAACTGAGCTCTTTCACTTGGAAAAACTGTATATTTAAATTCCTGATAACGTCTACTGAAAAAATGACAATTGATAGTTGGCAAGTAACATATTTGAATACTGACGACGACGTCTGTAGAAATCAGAACCATTTAAATATAGTATTGTTCAAATGGGCGAATTTTATGGAATCATTTCCTTGCGGTTGAGCTTTATCACTTTGAAGGACTGGATCTACTTTTTCATATAAGCGTTTTGGTTTTGCCTTTCTCATCCGAATAAAATTGATGTAATCCAAGTGGAAGAGCACAACCACAAGGAAATGTTTCCGTAAAATCGGACCACTTGAGCTATACTATTTTTAAACAAATCTGCTTTCTACAGATTTCGCCAGAGATTCATATCTGCCACATGTCAGCTGTCATCTGTCTATTGTGATTTTTTTCAACAGACATACTTAGGAATTTAGATCCGTCAAATACCATACGTGTATCTATGTATGAATTCGGGCATGTGTGTATATATGGGTGTCTCTTTCTTGCAGGGATAATCACACAGATATTATTATTTTTTAGGTTCGTCAGTTTTTCAGTGACTTCGCAGTTATCATCGCCATTGTTGCCATGACCCTTCTAGACTTCTGGAGTAACATACCTACGCCCAAGTTGCAGGTAAATGCTACTAAAATTTTTGTTCGAGATTATCCATTTTTCTATATATTCGGCACTAAATCTGCAGGAAATATTCTTAAGCTAATTTATGACAGGTTTATGAAAATTGGCGTATTGAAAAACATAATTCGTTATAACGACAAAACCAGCCTTGTTTCAAAATAAAATCGCATATAATACACGATTTATTGCTCCATCTTTAGTGATGAATACCCAATACTCTTATATCTATATACATTAACTTTTTATCCTAGGTACCACATGAATTTAAACCCACCTTGCCAAACCGAGGCTGGATCATTCCGCCGTTCAACAACAACCCGTTCTATTCGGTGGTAGTGGCACTACCACCAGCCCTATTAGGAACCATCCTGATATTCATGGATCAACAGATCACCAGCGTCATCATCAACAGAAAGGAGTACAAGCTCAAGAAAGGTTGCGGATATCATTTGGACTTGTTCGTCCTGGCCGGACTCATTCAAATATGTTCGGTAGGTAGTATTCAGATATGTTCGGTTCGGGTAGTAGTTTAATTGAAGTGATTTTCTTAGTCTTAAATTTATGCCAATCCATGGTTAACGACGGCGACGTGTTGCTAACCTCGGATTTTCGAGCATTTGTCCTATATTCGCCCGAAAAAATCGTTGAATGGAGTATTGTTTACGATCCCAGAGCGACTTCATGTCTGATGATAAAACGTTTCTTACAGAGTTAACCCTTCCTTTTTGCCGATTCTTTTATTATTTAAAATTTGTCGAAAATGTATAAACTGATTCTTATAAAACTTTTTTTGAGAAATACAAAATTCCACCAATCGAATGATCATATAGCCTCCTTGTTTTTTGATACATGAATAAACTGATAAGTTCTTCATTTCTCAATTATCTTAGAGCTTATTGAGAAGGTAAACACTTATTGAGAAATGTAAAATTCCATAAGCAGAAAGATCTGAAGAGCTAAAAACTAATTATTGCTAACATTTTAAAATGCAAAAATTAAATCCTTTTTTTTAATTAAAAATTTTAATATTTAAGATATTTAGAATTTGTCGAAAATGTGTAAACTTATTCTTATAAAACTATTTTTGAGAAATATAAAATTTCATCAATCGAATGATCATAGCCTCCTTGTTTTGTGATGCGTGAACAGATTGACAATTCAAATTTTTGGACGTCTTTCATTTCTCAATTATCTTAGAAACAATTGAGAAGGTAAGATGTTTTTTGAGAAATTTAAAATTCCATAAGCAGAATGATCTGAAGAGGTAAAAACTAATTCTTGTTAACTTTTTAGACGAAATACAAAATTCCATCAATCGAAAGATCATAGCCTCCTTGTTTTTTGATACATGAATAAATTGATAATTACAATTTTTGAACGTCCTACATTTCTTAATTATCTTAGAGCCTATTGAGAAGGTAAACAGTAATTGAGAAATGTAAAATTCCATAAATAGAATGATATGAAGAGGTAAAACTAATTCTTGATAACTTATTAGAAGAAATGCAAAATTTTAATCCCTTTTTTTCAATTGAAAATTTTAATTTTTAAGATATTTAGAATTTGTAAACTGATTCTTATAAAAAAATTTTTGAGAAATACTAAATTCCACCAATCGAATGATCATTGCCTCCGTGTTTTTTGATTCGTAAATAAACTGATAATTAAAATTTTTGGACATCTCTCATTTGTCAATTATCTTAGAGACCATTAAGAAGATAAAAACTTTTTGAGAAGTGCATCACTTTTTCAATTGAAAATTTTAATATTTAAGG